>BJCN01315949.1:21056-40457 GCA_018326445.1 Flaveria brownii
CAGTCTCAGATGGATCAAGTTCACCTCATATGAAGATGCCAAAAGCAAAGAGTAACTAAAGAACCCTGGTGTTGTTCACAAGTGTCAGCACGCTACAAAAGAACATGGTCATAGGAAAAGAGTAGAACTTGGTTTCTAGTAGAGTCACCAGCAAATACATTGACAAAATGCGGGACAAAAATGAGTTGAAGCGGGATGTAGCTTTAGCTGGCCTTCAAGAATAATTGAAGTGAAGGCGCTACGACCAGGCCAAGAGGAAGACAGCATAATTACAAGATTGGAGCACAATTGAAGTGATTACCCTCCAAGTGGAAGATTGTTGGGTTGTATGGTAGCGCGACACTCAAGGGCAGCTATCGTAATCTGCCATTTGATTTTGCTGTTTTTGACATATTGCCAAAATTGATTAACATTTACAAAACAACCTAACTATTAATACTTTTCTGATAGTTACTAAAGTGTAAAAACTAGAAGACTAGATTTTAGATTGACACTTGAAAAGCGTGCTATAGCGATTCTAATGTAGTTGGGTTATGTTTTTGTTTGAACAAGAAATAATCTTATTTACGCAAAAATCTTAAATTTTAGTAAAATCTTTATCATCTAATTTATAAGAATAACATATGCGCATCGCAAAAATAGTAAAATGATACACTTGTGTAAGTTGAGTTTCTTAAGTTGGTTCGATTTGGATTGTTAAAAATCCTATGAATGGTATACAAGTGTAGTTGGGACCCAAAAATTAAACATTCATAAACGATCACATATCTAGTCGAGCATAGAGCGTACAAACCGGATTAAAGGCCCAAACTTATTCAGGTTTGATCAACAAAGTCAACACTAATTTTGTTGGTTCAGGCCCCTCTTGTAAACACACACAAAGCGCGCACACTATGAAACGTTTTAATGTGTTCTTTTTTAACTAAAAATACGATTACAAGGGGTAAAAATAAAGGAGGAAACTACTACTATCTACATTAACCAAACAAAAATAACACATGCTAAATATGACCAAGTACTCCTTTATTTTAGTAACAGACATCAACGTCCACTTATATCAATTCCATACCCACGACCCGTTTACTATTCGGTAACCCATTTACTCACTGACCCATGACCCGTGTGTCCCGTGAACAAATTCGATTAATCCACCAAGTTTTAATCAGTTTGAAAACTGCTTCTTGAAGAGGTTAGGCTAGGTTTGCCCGGATCAAAAACCAGGTTTTCGGTTCGGTTTGGATTTGACCGGGTTGGAACCGGATTCTAATGATACCAGTTTGAAAATCTGGTCGGTCGTCGGTTTCGGTTCTCAAACCGGTTTTTACCACACCTCTACTCGAGCACAAACAGGTGTGGATCCACTTAAGAAATATGGGCCCACCAAATTTACGTAATTTCCTTTCTGGGAGTTTTAGCCCAATTTGGCGGCATATTGAAGACTGAAGCTGCAGAAAAAAGAAACACATGTTCAAATAATTTTTTTGACCGTTTTGTTGATTAGATATAGGTTAGATATGTGGGCTCTACTCCACAAATCTCCCAAATATCCCACTTGACTTCATACAAAGATTATATGTATCTTGTTAAAAAGTCTTTGTTCACATATATTAACTACTCATACTTTTCATTGACTGAAAAAAATGATCTTGATTTTAGCAAAATCTATAAAAGTGACATCAGTTTATGATATGAATCAACTCATAATGTTATTCCCTTGCACCACCTTCTTCTTTCTAATGCTAACAGCTTCCGGATCATTCGACACCATGGGTGTGCATCAAAACATCTCAGATGGCGAGACCATTGTTTCAAGGAGTGCAAGATTCGAGCTTGGTTTCTTTAGCCCGGGCAACTCCAAAAATCGATACCTGGGGATATGGTTCAAGAACACAACACCGCAAACGGTTACATGGGTTGCAAACCGCGAAACACCACTTACAGATAACTCGGGTTTAGTCAACCTGGACAACCAAGGGAACCTGACCCTCGTTAATGGTAATGGCAAAGTCATTTGGTCATCCAACTCCTCGACGTCGGGTACAAATATCAACCTGGTAGCACAACTCTTGGATTCAGGCAATCTGGTAATTAATAACGGAAATATAACCGACGTTGAGAATTTTTATTTGGCAAAGTTTTGATCACCCTGGAGATACCTACTTAAGGGGAATGAAGTTGGGCAAGAACTTCATAACCGGAAAAGAAACATATATGACATCATGGAGAAGTGCAGATGATCCTTCCCCAGGTGAGTATACATTAAGGTTTTTAATGGTTAAGGGTAAATACCAACAATTGTATATTATGAGAAGCTCTACTATTGAAACAAGGATCGGGCCGTATAATGGCATATCATTTTCTGGCCGGCCGCAATTTACTCCTGTCCCTGCTAATCTGAGGTATAATACTAAAATGGTTGCGAATCCGAATGAGATGTATTTTACTAATGTTTATTATAGTCAGGACACCACGTTCATGTCAAGAACGATGATAACTCCTAGCGGTAAACTTGAGAACTCACAGCTAAATTTTTCAAACCTGGAATGGATGTCGGTTTCTACCTTACCAGTAGATTATTGTGACAACTATGGAGTATGTGGCCCATATGGTAGTTGTAATACCGCCACTTCTCCATACTGTGGGTGCTTGAAAGGATTTGAACAAAAAACCTCGAATGATACGAGTCTTGATAATAATACAAGTATTTGTAGACGGAGCATAGCCTTGGCTTGTGGGCCTAAAGAGGGATTTCAAAAGTTTTCAAGCATGAAATTGCCGGAAACAGAGAACGCTGAGTTTAATAGCAACATGAGTCTACTAGATTGTGAGGTAGTCTGCAAGAACAATTGCTCGTGCACCGCCTATGCAAATCCAAACATCACTGCAGGTGGAGTTGGGTGTTTGTTATGGTTTGGGGGTCTAACTGATATACGAGTGTACCCACAGAACGGGCAAGATCTGTATGTTAGACTTGCAGCCTCAGAATTATCAGGTACTTGTAATTACATTGTTTAATTAATGCATTTCATGGTCATGCAGCTCATAACTTTATATTTTTCAGTATGGTTTAGAGCTTAGTGTTTGGTGAATAGCTAAGACATAACTGATGTTTGTTTTTCGCTGTAATCCTGACAATATCTTGTTTCCTTCTAAAACTCCATTCGGGGTTCCACACAAAGAAACGAGTGGTTATGGTAGTTATTTTGTCAATATCATCTGTATTGACTTTGTTGGGCTTCATATTGGCACTGATCTGCATTAAAAGAAAATGGAAGAAGAGCACAGATGCAATCAGCGAGATGGGAAGTGCAGAGGTTCCGTTGTTTGGATTATCTAAAATTTATAGGGCGACCAATGACTTTTCGGTCGACAACAAGCTGGGAGAGGGTGGGTTTGGACCGGTTTACAAGGTAAATGATGTGAATAGATGGTCATATATAAATAAGTACATATTAAACATCTTTGGGTTTACTTTCAACACAAGTGTAAGTACTATTAATAATGGCAATCTTGATCTACTAGGGTGTATTAGAAGAAGGATAAGAGATTGCGGTGAAACGACTGTCAAAGTCCTCTGGACAGGGGCTTGATGAATTCAAGAATGAAGTTATATGCATTGCTAAACTTCAACATAGGAATCTTGTGAAGCTATTAGGATATTGCGCACAAGGGGATGAGAAAATGCTAATCTACGAATACATGCCCAACAAAAGCCTTGACAGATTTTTATTTGGTTAGGCCAGCTTACAATTCTAAAAATACAGATTTATTAAAAATGCAAAGGAATATAATATCATATAAACTTAGTTGTTGCATATTTGGCAGATGAATCAAGAAAGTTGTTACTTAATTGGCCACAACGCTTCCGCATAATTCATGGGATTGCTCGAGGTCTTCTTTATCTTCATCAAGATTCCCGGCTTAAAGTTGTACACAGGGACTTAAAAGCAGGGAATATTTTACTTGATCATCAGTTGCGTCCTAAGATATCAGACTTCGGCTTGGCTAGAATGTTTAAAGAAGATGAGAATGAAGCAAAAACAAGGAGAGTTGTGGGAACTCTGTAAGAATCATTGAACTCAATTCGTATCGTTCAACACATTTTTGTATTTAATATATGTTTTGTGCTTATTTATTCAGGGGCTATATACCTCCAGAGTATGCAGTGAATGGTCTCTACTCGGTAAAGTCAGATATTTTCAGTTTTGGGGTTTTATTACTAGAAATTTTGAGCGGGAAGAAAAATAGAGGTTTTGTTCACGAAGAGCATGATGATAACCTTCTTGGACATGTAAGTGTGTTGAATATAATCATCCATTGATAAAACTATTCTATGCAGCATGTAGTATCACTACATTAGGGAAGTTCAAATAACAACAACTAGAGAAACCATTCTTTGACCCTTGTATCATTCATTGAGATCTCACTCTAACATGTATGCTTCACTCCATGAATCACGAATACCCCTTTGTTTTCGTCTACTCCATGATGAAAGGCTAAAGATTGGCTCATTTGGTTGATAAATATCCATATTTTTATTTGAACCTCTCTTGATATATGTACGTGACAATGAACCATTATGTGCATCTATGTGATGAAATATGAGTATGATATGGCTAGTGAAGCTCTAAAACACCCATTTGTGATCTGAATTAACCATATTTAAGAACACGAACATAGGTGTTCCTTCTATACGAACTAACTTTTGTATTTATTTGGATTCATATAGGCATGGAGGCTTTACAAAGAAGGCAGGTCTCTTGATCTAATGGATGAATGTTTACGCATGTCATTTTCTACTGTTGAAGTGTTGCGATCAGTACATGTTGGCCTACTATGTGTTCAACAACGTGTAGAAGATAGACCTATCACGTCAGCTGTGGTTGAGATGTTAGGTGGTGAAGGCTCACTTCCTTCTCCCAAAAAACCAGCTTTCTTTATTCATGAAAGCGAAATCAACTATAGTTCGGTTCATCCTTTACTACCATCATCAGTTAATGGAGTAACACTAAGTCAAGTAAATGGTAGATAACAACAATAAATGTTTCAATCATGTTTCAGGTCATAAGATGCCTAAAGTAATTATATATAAAGAATGTGATTATTTTTATCGGTACGTATTTATCACTTGATATGAACATAAATACATGTTTATTATATTTTGAGAAAGCTAGGAAAGTAATCGCTTTCTAGATGTGTATTCCTTTTAAAGTCATATACGAAAAAATTCACGTCTTTAGCTGCCATGTGATATGTGACCCCAAGGTTACAAATCTATTTTAGCTCAGGTTTTAATGCATATGTAATGTAGGTTACGTGCGACTAGAACTCAACATATCACTCTTTGACTTGCATAGCATAAAGAACTGACCATTTAATTATGAATCATGATGATACATGATACAAACTTGCGTAGGATCGACATTTTCACGTCTCTTGTTCATATTTATTTAGAGTTTTGTTGCTCATTTTAGTTTCACCTTTTTTTCATATTCCTAATTTTTTTGTTTATCTTCATAGTTTTTGTAAGAAAGACAAATTAAAGCCAAAATGACGCAATACGTCTTTTGTAACTCTACTATGAAGTATATTTTTACTAAGTAATACATAAATCCGCTTTCTGAATGTGTCGAACAATCGCTTCAGTCCATTTGGACGAGGATGAGAATTACCACTTAGATTCTACCTTGTGTTTTTAGTATGGGTCTCCCTATAATGGACCATACTCCTACTAAAGAGTCCCTTTCGTGACGTGGAGTGTTCATTTTAAATCCTAATTGTGGCAATTGTGGAGCAATCATCTCTTGGGTTCTTGTCTGTCTGCTTTTCCGTATGGAATAACATGTGTAATTGGATCGAAATTCCATCCATGTTTCTTCCATCCGGTGTATTTTGGGCTATTTCGGCTCCCTTCAAGGCTCCACGGATTTAGAAACGAACTCATCTTGTCTATCTTCTTTTGCGTCACTTGGTATATATGGAAATGAAGAAACGATATTGAATTTTAAATCTATATCTATCTTGGCAAGCAAAGTTTTGAACCAAATCAAGGAGAAATCGTTTTATGGACGAAGCATAGATCAAATTTTAATATCTCATTTTAAATAGATGGTGTGATTTTAATATTTGTGTGTCAAATGTAGGGTTGGTCTTCAGATTTAAAATTATAAAGTTAGTCCAAACTTTTATATAACGTTACACTTTTAGTTACTAAATTTAAATGTATAAGTTACTCAAAACTTTTATACAATGCATAAAACTATAAGTTTAATGTCAGGGACCAAGCATACAATATACACACAAATGTTTAAATTAACTTTACAATTTTTAAAATCTAGAGACTTAAATACAATTTGATCAAACTATAGGGACCATTCATGCAACTTTCTCTGTTTTATATGTATTCTAAATATTATAGATAACATATTATACATCTGTGTCGAGTATATCCGATCGCATAGGTTGAACTTTTTGAAACCAAAATGTGATATTCATTTTATTCGGTTCGAACTCAGACATTAAACAACCCAGACATACCGGGTGCTTAATTTGGCTACAACTTTATATACGATAGTTAACATTATTACATTTTCAAGGGACTATTTCTATATGTGGAACTACAATCTTAAAAGTTACAAAACAAGTGCTATTAGCATATTAAACACCCACAAGTCATATAATTCATCAAATATCCAGCACAGTAGAGCACGAACATATGAACTACAAACAAACCAAAGGGTCATAATCGACTACACAATAGCTTTGTGTGACTCTACATACATTCTTATTATCATGTATGAGGTTTCATTCGAGATTGTTTTGCAAAATCCAAAACAAAATGTGTGTTATAGTCCCAAAATCTCCATCAACATGCCAATCGATCTGCAACACCATTTTTCACAAAGATATGCTTATGATTGTCACTCAGCTTCAAGACATTCTCACATGGTATGTTTGCGGCTATTCTGTATCTATATGTGTATGCATACGCGTATGTTTTATGTTTATGTACGTATGGGCATTCTCATGTGAAGAGATGGCTGATTCATATGGTATTTCATGACTGCCTATAAGGTGTTTGATGAAATGCCTAGGTATAACAGTGCATGATTTTCTTAGAGGAAAATGTTGGGTGTTTGATCAAGTAAAAAAAAGCCTGTTGGCAAGATTCAAACCACAAAAGTATCTGATTTGATTTAAGTTGGATGAATTGTCAATAAAGATCATAATATCATTTGACCCAGTGTGATATTTGTCAGTTTACTTTTCATTGACCAAAGAAATTACCAAAGAAATTTCATTCTAGGACGAACATGAATATCCCCGATCGATGTTAATCCTTAAAAGTGCCATCAGGTGGTGAGGAAGGCCAAATTCTAAGAGTCTGTGTATAGATGTCAATCAAACCAAAAATGTTACTCCCATATGTCCCCTTCTTCTTTCTATTGCTAACAACTTGTGTATCATTAGACACCATAGTTGTGCATCAAAACATCCCAGATGGTGAGACCATTGTTTCAGAGAACGCGATATTTGAGCTTGGTTTCTTTAGCCCGGGCAACTCCAAAAATCGATACCTGGGGATATGGTTCAAGAATATATCACCGCAAACGGTTACATGGGTTGCAAACAGGGAAACACCACTTACAGATAACTCGGGCGTGGTCAAGCTAGAGAACCAAGGGAGTTTGACTCTTGTTAATGGTAGTGGCAAAGTCATATGGTCATCCAACTCTTCGGCATATGGTACAAATATCAATCTGGTAGCACAACTCTTGGATACTGGCAATCTGGTAATTAAGAATGAAAATAAAACTGACAGTGAAAGTTTTCTTTGGCAAAGTTTTGATTACCCTGGAGATACCTACTTAAATGGAATGAAGTTGGGCAAAAACTTCATAACCGGAAGAGAAACATACCTGACATCATGGAGGAGTGAAGTTGATCCTTCCCCAGGTGAGTATACATTAAGGTATTTAATGATTAAGGGCAAATATCAGCAAGTATATATGATGAGAAACTCAGCTAGACAAACAAGGATTGGGCCGTATAATGGCATATCATTTTCTGGCCGATCACTCCTTACTCCTGACACTGCTGATCCACCATACGTTGGTTATATGGTTGTGAATCAGAACGAGATGTATTTCACTACTATTGCTAATAACAAAACCTCCACAGTCTTGGCAAGAACGATAATAACTCCTAGCGGTAAACGTGAGATCTTACAACTAGAATTTCCAAAACGAGAATGGATGACGATTAGTTCCTTACCGGTAGATTATTGCGATAACTATGGAGTATGTGGCCTATATGGGAGCTGTAATACTGCCACTTCCCCCTACTGTGGGTGCTTGAAAGGATTTGAACGAAATATCTCAGATGAAACAAGTCCTGATAATAATACAAGTGTTTGTAGACGGAGCATAGCCTTGGATTGTGGGCCTGGAGAGAGATTTCTAAAGTTTTTAAGCATGAAACTACCGGACACAGAGAATGCTGTTTATAGTGGCAACATGAGCCTACAAGATTGTGAGGGAGCTTGCAAGAATAATTGCTCGTGCACTGCCTATGCAAATTCAAACATCACCGCCGGTGGAGTTGGGTGCTTGCTTTGGTTTGGGGATTTGATTGATGTCCGAGTTTACCCACAAAATGGGCAAGATCTTTATGTTAGACTTGCGGCCTCAGAATTTAGGTAAGCCAATAACATTACCATACTAATGCATCTCTTGTTTAAGTAGCATGCAATTTTCTATTTTCCAGCTTTTAATCTGTTAACTATGTTTTTTCCAGCTTTTTGGTCGAACAATACTTGTTTATTAGCAAATTTGTAGGCAAGATATTCATGCTGTTTGTTATTTATGTAGACTTGATAATTTACTGTCTCTTTTAACTCTATAACATGGTATAAACTTCCATTCCAGGTTCCACAGAAAGAAACGAGTAGTTATGGTAGTTACTTTGTCAACAGTAGCTGTGTTGACTTTATTGGGCCTCATATTGGCACTCTACATTATGAGAAAATGGAAGAAGAGATCTGATACAGAGAGCAGCAACCAGATGGGAAGTGTGGAGGTTCCGTTGTTTAGCTTATCTAAAGTTTCTAGGGCTACAAATAACTTTTCGATGGACAACAAGCTGGGGGAAGGTGGGTTTGGACCTGTGTACAAGGTAAATGAGTTTAATGTGGAAGTGACAATTTCTCACATGACCCGCAACACGACACATAAATACTCAAAGTTTGGGTTGTGGCATCTAACCAGTTTAGCAAATGGCTCGTGTTATGATTAACATATTTTTCGTGTTTAATTACAAATGCCAACCTGCCAACCCTTCTAGTTAACATGTTTATGACCTGTATAGCCCATTAAACGCAACCCACCGACCCGTTTAACACATTTACCATTTGATTTCATCCCACCAACTCATTTGACTAGTTTAGAGAAACGGATTAAATAGGGCGTGCTCTAGTTACATGATTTTAAGTGTGTCTCGGTAAGGTTTGATGTATTGGATGCTCGGGCTTAGTAATTCAACCCGTTAACCCAAATCTCATCAACCCGCCTACCCGATATGATGCACACCCTGATTAGATGTGCATGTCTGGTTAAGTACATATGATCAACTTTGGATTTACATTCAACACAATTATACGTTCTATTAATAATAGCAATCTCGATCTACCAGGGTCTGTTAGAAGAAGGACAAGAGATTGCTGTGAAGCGTCTATCAAAGTCCTCCCGACAGGGGCTTGATGAATTTATGAATGAAGTTATATGCATTGCTAAACTTCAACATCGGAATCTTGTGAAGCTCTTAGGATATTGCATTCAAGGCTATGAGAAAATGTTAATCTATGAATATATGCCTAACAAAAGCCTGGACAAATTTTTATTTGGTTGGGCTCTCTTACAATCCTAAATCTACAAAAAAACTTAAAAATTGCAAAGGAATACAATATTTTATAAACTTAGTTGTTGCATATTTGGCAGATGAATCAAGAAAGTCGTTACTTGATTGGCCACAACGCTTCCACATAATTCATGGGATTGCTCGAGGTCTTCTTTATCTTCATCAAGATTCTCGGCTTAAAATTGTACATAGGGACTTAAAAGCAGGGAACATCTTACTTGATCATCAGTTGCATCCAAAGATATCAGACTTCGGTTTGGCCAGAATGTTTAAAGAAGAAGAGAGTGAAGCAAATACAAAGAGTGTCGTGGGAACTTTGTAAGAATTCCTGAACTGGATTCGGATTCTTGAGTACATTTTTTTATTTTATATTTTTTGTTTGTATTTATTTAGGGGATACATATCTCCAGAGTATGCGGTAAATGGTATCTACTCAGTAAAATCAGATATTTTCAGCTTTGGGGTTTTATTGTTGGAGATTGTGAGTGGGAAGAAAAATAGAGGTTTTGTTCATGAAGACCATGATGATAACCTTCTTGGACATGTAAGTTTGTTGAATATAATCATCTATCGATGAAAGCCCACTATGCACCCATTTATGTATGCAAGTGTGAGCTGAAAGAAGAATCGTTAAATAATGAGGAGCCAAAGAAACCTGCTTTTGACCTCTGGATCATTTACCCAGATTCAGATCTCACTCTATTACATTTGTTTCACGCCATGTTTCGTGATCCCCCCTCCTTTTTGTGTGCTCCATGATTAAAGACTTATAAAAGTTGTCTTTGGTTCCTACACACTAATTTATAATGTTTCTTATTTAAACCCCAATATGTGAATGTGCGAGTCTATATTTATTTACTTATTTATTTATTTATTTGTATGTGTATGTGTATGTGTATGTGTATGTGCATGTGCATGTGCATGTGCATGTGCATGTATGTGCATGTGCACGCGCATGCACACGCGCAATCGCATGTGCATGTGCATGTGCACGCGCATGTGCACGCGCATGTGCACGCGCATGTGCACGCGCATGTGTGCGTGTATATATATATGTATGTGAAATGATCCTATATGTGCATATGTGTGATGGTTTGACTGTTTGAGTAAGTTATGGTAGTGAAGCTCTAATACACCAATTTGTGATTCGAACTAGCCTGTTATTGAATATTGCAGGTGTAGGTTTTGTTATGATCTAACCTTTGTCTTCTATCTGGGTTCATATAGGCATGGAGAATTTACAAAGAAGGCAAGCCTCTCAATCTGCTTGATGAATGTTTACACACGTCCTATTCTGTTTGTGAAGTGTTGCGATCAATACATGTTGGCCTACTGTGTGTGCAACACCGAGTAGTGGATAGGCCTGACACACCAACTGTGGTTGCAATGTTGGGTGGTGAAGGCTCACTTCCTTCTCCCAAAAAGCCTGCTTTCTTTATTCAAGAAGGTGAAATCTGCCATGACTTAGTTCTTCCTTTTAGATCATCATCGGTTAATGGAGTAACATTAAGTGAAGTATATGGTAGATAATTAGAAGAAATATTTCCATCATGTTTCAGGTAAATTTTTATGCCGAAATTAGTTGTATAAAGAATGTATTATTATTTGGATGTGTGCAGTTATCAATCTATATCAGTTACGTAAATGTGTGTTCGTATGTGTATTTCTTTCTTTTCTCTAGCAATTGAGAATGTCAAATGTACCACAGGTTAAACAATGTTATGTGTAAACTATAAAGTAGAATTGCAAAGTTAGAGAAACAGAGCAAAACAAACAAACACACCTAGTAATATCACAATCTTAAAGTAGGGTTGAATATCCAAACTCGTACTTAAGTTATATGAAGGTTGCGGCACTCAAGGCCTGTAGGCCCTAATGTGACTGCCAACTTTTGGCTCTTGTTGGCCGATTGCCAAAATTTATTTGATAGCCTGTTAACCATAACTAGAGGGTGTTAACTCTAATCTCCAATCTATAAATATAGAACCATTGTAATTGTAATTGTAAGATTGATTTGCTGGCTACAACCGGATATGTCAGTTTAGACCGAAACCACATAAAGTTCGTGCTTGTTTTAAAAACTAAGAAACTCTACAATATACTTATATTCATGTGTAGTTTCTTTTAATTCTTTGAATTATCTGATTTCTTACATATATGTATACTATAATGACCAGAAAATATTTGACACAATAACTTGAAATATCAAACAAAACAAACTGCATTTGATCATCACAATACACCCCTCTTTCAAGAATAATAAATGAACACATATCAGACTGAGAATACCTCTACACCTTTTAAAACTTAAAAGCCTTCTTATTTGAGTCTAGACAAAATTACAAAAAAACGTTCTTTAAGTTTATATAAAATTTAAGATTTC
This sequence comes from Flaveria brownii, assembly GCA_018326445.1. NCBI lineage: Eukaryota > Viridiplantae > Streptophyta > Magnoliopsida > Asterales > Asteraceae > Flaveria > Flaveria brownii. Next base: position 33,355 of record BJCN01315949.1, read on the forward strand.
ATCCTTTATTATAAAAAAACACTTTAAACATACTGTATGTTAACATTGATAATGCTTATGCAACAATATTATCCACCCCATTTTTATTTGAACCTAATAACATTTTTCATTAGTGTCATTGTAATCAACATCGGGTGTTGCACTAAGTTCCGATTGTATGAGTTTTTTTTCCAAATGGGTGGATAAAAAATTTATTTACCAGGGTGATTTGAAAAATATTTACAAAAATGTATGTTTTTTGAAAACTTTTCTCTTTTTCACTCCTAATGTTATGCCTAATGTTATTGGATAAACCATATTATACCTAAATTAATGTTTTTGTTTTTGAAGTTAAGAAAAGTTTCTAATAAAATTGAAAAAATAATTTACTGGATTCTCATTTTTTTAAAGGTTTTCTTAAAAAATTAGTTTAGTTCTTTTTATCTATTTATATGATATATAATTATAACGTCACATTTAATTTTGGTCAATTTTCGTGAATTTTGTTATCGTACATATAAATAAAATACAATCAAGTTGATGATTATATCCTTTGTTCGATTTCTAAAAGATTTTTAAAATAATTTAAAAACATAATAGTAGAAGACAATTGTAATAAAAAAGGGGCTTTTCAGTTGCGCTTTAAAAAACTATCATGGTTAATTTTAATCAATTTTAAGTGATAATAATTGACGCAAGATGAGTTTGAACGTGAAACTTTTTGAAAAACTAAAAAAGAACTTCTAAAAAAGTTTGAAAAAAAATTAGTAGATGAACATAAACGCACGTAATAAACAAACATATTAGCGAATGCACGTAAATACAATCGAATAAACAAACAAAAAAAGTTGGATGTTTACGACTAACAAGCATAAGATTAGACGGTTTTGTAAAATATTTAATGTAATTTTAGAATATCCGCTTATAAAATATTTCTTACGAAAGTTGAGAATCCAATAAATTGATTTTACTCACCTTTGAAAAACCAACCTTTTAGTGAAAAAGTTATAAAATATTTCTTAGCGTTTTTAAAAAAAACAAAAGAAAGATATACCTATTTTAACAATTTATAGTATTGTATTTTTATGTAGGATAACAAAAAATCATGAAAGCTAAAGAAATAAAAAAAAATTAGAAAACCTTTCTAAAATTGAGAATCTAATAATTGTTTTCTTGATTTCATTAGAATTATTTTAAAATAAATACATGAAATTAAATATACGTTGGTTTATCCAATAACATTATGAGTGAGAAGGAAAAAAATTTAAAAAAAGTAAATATTTTTCAAATCACTTATTTTAGTAAATAAGTTTTTAATCTAACACCCATTTGGTAAAAAAACTCCCTACTGTATATATTGTTCGGTAAAAAAATCATGTGTTGGTAGCAAAATGATTGTAAGCGGTCAGGTGAATGAATTGCAGCGGTGGTTTCAAGACGTTATCGTCGTATGTTTGCAGTTATTCTGTCTCTATCTCTGTATATGAGTATGTCTAATGTGGTTTATATGTATAGACATGCTAATATATGCATGAATGACATATTTGTGACATATCTTGTGACTGCCTATAAGCTGTTTGATGAAATGCCACAACTATGCTTTACTAGTTTGTACTTTTTCAGGATTCTTCCAGAGGGCAAATTTGAGTGTTTGACTGATTCAAACCATAGAAATATATAATATGTTGCTTTTCATTGACTAACAACTGCAAAAGATCTATCAATCATCAAACTTTGGCTTTATTTTAATCCTCAAAAGTGTAATCTGTTTGTGGGTATGAATCAAGCCATAATGTTTCTCCCTTATATCACCTTCTTATTTCCAATGCTAACAGTTTGTGGATCATCAGACACCATAGCTGGGAATCAAAGCATCTCAGATGGTGAGACCATTGTTTCAAGAAACGCAAGATTTGAGCTTGGTTTCTTTAGCCCGGGGAACTCCAAAAATCGATACTTGGGGATATGGTTTAAGAACACATCAAAACAAACAGTTTCATGGGTTGCAAACCGCGAAACTCCACTTATAGATAACTCTGGTGTGATCAAGCTGGACAACCAAGGGAACCTGACTCTTGTTGATGGTAATGGCAAAGTCATCTGGTTATCCAATTCTTCAGCATCTGGTGGAAATAGAAATCTTGTAGCACAACTCTTGGATACAGGCAATCTGGTAATTAATAATAAAAATAAAACTGTCAGTTTAAGTTTTATTTGGCAAAGTTTTGATTACCCTGGAGATACCTACTTACCAGGGATGAAGTTGGGGAAGAACTTCATAACTGGAAAAGAAACATATCTGACATCATGGAGAAGTGCAGATGATCCTTCCCCAGGTGAGTATACATTAAGGTTTTTGATGGTTAAGGGTAAATACCAACAAGCATATATTATGAGAAGCTCTGCTATTGAAACAAGGATCGGGCCGTATAATGGCATATCATTTTCTGGCCGACCACAATCTACTCCTGTCCCTGATGATGTGACGTACGAAATTAATATGGTTGTGAATCAGAACGAGATGTATTTTACTAATGTTTATAATAGTAAGGACGCCACATTCTTGTCTAGAACGATAGTAACTGCTGGTGGTAAACTTGAGATCTCACAGCTAAAATTTCCAAACCTGGAATGGATGGTGGTTTCTACCTTACCATTAGATTATTGTGACAACTATGGAGTATGTGGCCCATATGGGAGCTGTAATCTTGCGACTTCTCCATATTGTGGGTGCTTAAAAGGATTTGAACGAAAAACCACAGATGATACGGGTGCTAATAATGATACAAGTGTTTGTAGCCGGAGAATAGCCTTGGATTGTGGGCCTGGAGAAGGTTTTCAAAAGTTTTCAAGCATGAAATTGCCAGACACGGAGAATGCTGTCTACAGTAGCAACATAAGCCTACAAGATTGTGAGGTAGATTGCAAGAATAATTGCTCGTGCACCGCCTATGCGAATCCAAACATCACTGCAGGTGGAGTTGGGTGCTTGCTATGGTATGGGGGTTTGATTGATGTCCGAGTGTACCCAATAAATGGGCAAGATCTTTATGTTAGACTTGCAGCCTCAGAATTATCAGGTACACCAATAACGTTTTACAATTAATGCATTTCATGTTTATGTAGTTCACAGATTTAGATTTTTCAGTGTGTTTTACAGCTTAATGTTCGGTGAATACTTGTTTATGTAGCCAAGACATAAATGATGTTTGTTTACTGATGTAAACCTGATCATATCTTGTTTCCTTCTAGAACTCCATTCAAGCATCCATAGAAAGAAACGAGTAGTTATGGTAGTTACTTTGTCAATATCATGTGTGTTGACTTTGCTGGGCCTCATACTGGCACTCTACATTAGAAGAAAATGGAAGAAGAACTCAGATGCAGGGAGCATTAGCGAGATGGGAAGTGCAGAGGTTCCGTTCTTTGGATTATCTAAAATTTCTAGGGCTACCAATGACTTTTCGGTCAACAACAAGCTGGGAGAAGGCGGGTTTGGACCAGTTTACAAGGTAAATGATATGAACTAGATGTTCGTATATGAACAAGTACGTATTAAACAACTTTGGATTTTAAGTTCAACACAGATGTATGTTCTATTAATAGTAGCAATCTTGATCCGCTAGGGTGTGCTAGAAGGACAAGAGATTGCTGTGAAGCGGCTATCAAAGTCCTCTAGGCAGGGACTTGATGAATTCAAGAATGAAGTTATATGCATTGCTAAACTGCAGCATCGAAATCTTGTGAAGCTCTTAGGATATTGCATTCAAGGCGATGAGAAAATGTTAATTTATGAATACATGCCTAACAAAAGCTTGGACAGTTTTTTATTTGGTTGGGCTCTTTTACAATCCTAAAAATACATATTTATTAAAAATAAAAAAGATCACAATATTGTATAAACTAAGTTGTTGAGTATTAAGCAGATGACTCAAGGAAATCGTTACTTAATTGGCCCCAACGCTTCGACATAATTCATGGGATTGCTCGTGGTCTTCTCTATCTTCATCAAGATTCGCGGCTTAAAGTTGTACATAGGGACTTAAAAGCAGGGAATATTTTACTTAATCATCATATGCATCCAAAGATATCAGACTTCGGTTTGGCCAGAATGTTTAAAGAAGAGGAAAGTGAAGCAAATACAAAGAGAGTTGTGGGAACTTTGTAAGAATCCATGAACTTGATTCACATTGTTCAGTTCATTTTTATATTTTTAATATATGTTTTATGTGTATTGATTCAGGGGCTACATATCTCCAGAGTATGCAGTGAATGGTCTCTACTCGGTAAAGTCAGATATTTTCAGCTTTGGGGTTTTAATGCTGGAAATTGTGAGTGGGAAGAAAAATAGAGGTTTTGTTCATGAAGACCATGACGATAACCTTCTTGGACATGTAAGTCTGCTAAATACAATCATCCATTGATGAAAATATACTACGGAGTATGCACCCATGATGGGTTTATATATACATTTATATATACATGTATTGAGGGAGGTTCTCTCAAATAACAGAAACCAGCGAAACCACTTTTTAGCCCTGGATCATTTCCTTTGATCTTACTCTATTAATCTATTATGTATGTTTCACATATATGTGTAAACGAGACGAGTCAACCCGAGCTTGCCTAAGCTTGAGCTTAGCTCGTTTAACTTAGGAGAGTTGGAGCTCAGCAACGAGCTTTGTTTCTAAGGCTCGAGCGCGGCTCCTGAGGTGTGCTTTAAGCTTGAGCTCGGCTTGTTGATTCTTTATAAATTATTTTATTTTTATACATTTATAGTTGTTTTATGTTTTTAATTATAATTGTATTTTTATATATATTAAACTGTTTTTATCATAATTTTCAATAATAATTATGCATTTAAGATATAAAATGACAGTTATATAAATAATAGGCCCGTTTAGGCTTGTGAGCCTAGTCAAGCTCGACATATGAAGCTCGGGCTCAAGCTTTTTTATTAAATAAGCTCTAGCTCGTTTAAGCTCGATCTGTTTCAAGCTTTTAGGGAACTGATCTTAAGTAGCTCATGAGTGGATTTAGTTTCACTCCATGAAATGCGAATTTCTCCTCGTGTTCATCTACTCCATGATCAAAGGCTAAGAAGTGGTTATTTGGTTCCTAATTATTTAATGGTTCTTGTTTAAACCTCCATGAATGTATATGTGAAGTGGTTATTTGGTTCCTAATTATTTAATGGTTCTTGTTTAAACCTCCATGAATGTATATGTGACAATGAACCTATATGTGCATATATACCAAGAAGTATGAATATGATATGGCTAGTGAAGCTCTAAGCCACCCATTTGTGATGTGAACTAACCTGTATTCAAGAACACAAGTGTACCTATGCAAACTAATTTTTGTATTTATTTGGATTCATATAGGCATGGAGACTTTACAAAGAAGGCAAGTCTCTTGATCTACTTGATGAATGCTTATACGCCTCCTATTCTACTTGTGAGGTGTTGCGGTCAGTACATGTTGGCCTATTGTGTGTGCAACATCGAGTAGAAGATAGACCTGACACACCAACATTGGTTGCTATGTTGGGTGGTGAAGGCGCGCTTCCATCTCCCAAAAAACCGGCCTTTTTTATCCAAGAAAGTGAAATCAACTCCAGCTCTATGCTTCCATTACTATCATCATCAGTTAATGGAGTAACATTTAGTCAAGTAGATGGTAGATCATAATGAGAAGAAATATTTCTATCATGTTTCACGTCATTTACAAACAACAGATGCATAGTTAAGAAATATTTATACCATATATAAAGAATGTGATATGATCTTGATCTGTATGTACTTATTACTTGATATCAACATAAATGTGTGTTTATAAGATTCTTTATTTAAGTTATGAAACTAACCATTTTTCTAGATGTGTAATAGTTCTAGAGCCATGTTATAATGAGAAAAATCCGTAAGTATTGAAAGTTAAAAACGAAAGATGCAATCACATCATAGGGATTGTCATGTAATTAATCTAAAATTCAATTTTCTACTGTGACAATGTGTCATCATAATAAACCGGGCTTAAAATTCATCATTGTCATGTTAAGAGTGATTTACAAGTTGGTAAGATATAATGCACATTGTAAATACATGAGAGAGAAAAGTAACTCTTTTGACACTCATAATATCACAAACAACCAGAGATTGCAAGTTGAGTCTATAGAGGCCCATCTCCTTTGTGTGTTCTTTTTTTCGGGAACAACCTTTATTGCATAATTAAAATTTCTTTTCAATATGGCGATTTTACAAAATTAGCATATTTTTCCTTTTTTATTATCGTTTTTTCCCCATAATAACAATTACAAGATTGACGTTATGATCAGTGATTTACAAGTTGTGTAAGCAGCAACATACAAACTGTTTAAATGTAGATTTTTTAAAGAACGCTTTGGTTACTTAATAAATATAGTTAAAGCAAAAGGAAAAATAGATGCTAGCTAGCTGGATTGGTTAATATCGCACGCTTATAACCTAAAGATTGTGTGTTCAGAGCTTGAGGGGTAGCTGGGTAGGAATTATACGGTCCTAAATTTTTTCTAATGTAGATTTCACTTATATATTTGGGCTTTAATTTAAAAATATTAACTCCACAATTACTAAAAGTTTAAGTCTATTGTTGACTTATTGTTCGTGTTTAGCCCGGATAAATGATGATGGTTTATAATGTAAAGAGTAAATTACCATTTGCATCCCTAAGGTTTGGTGATTTTAACCATTTGCATCCTTACAGTTTAAAAATCCTCATATACCCCCTAACGTTTTATTTTTGTTCTCATTTGCATCCAAATGACTAACGGCGTTAAATAATTCAGTTAACTTTTTATAAAATGACGAAATTACCCTTGAAATGCAAATGGTTAAAATCACCAAACCTCAGGGATGCAAACGGTAATTTACTCTTGTTATTATTATTATTATTATTATTATTATTATTATTATTATTATTATTATGCGTTAGGGTTATTCTTATTATTATCAGATTGATCAAATTATGTAACCTCATTATCTTCTTCTTCTACTTGTGGTTTCTATAACCCCTAAAACAAATTGTAACCTCATTTAATGGAACATGAACCAGAGAAGTACCAGACTCATTTTTCCGAGTACATCAAG
>BJCN01315969.1:0-22913 GCA_018326445.1 Flaveria brownii
ATTGCAGACACTACCTCCTCCATAGTCAGGTTGTCTCTTCCAAACATTAAGGTATCAATGAAATGTTCATAGGGGGCGGGCAATGATGCCAGAAAGATTATTGCCCTATCCTCATCATCAATTTCTACTTCAATGTTTTCAAGATCCAGGAGGATCTTGTTGAATTCATCTATGTGATCTTCCAATGACTTCCCAGTTGCCATTTAAAACATATACAGTCTCTTTTTAAGGTAGAGTCGATTTGCAAGTGATTTGGTCATATACAAACTTTCAAGTTTGGACCAAACACCTGTAGCCGATATCTCCTTTGAGACTTCCCTCAGCACCCGATCGCTAAGGCTGAGGATGATCACACTATGAGCCTTTTCCATAACCTCCTTCTTCTCCTTATCGGACATCGTCGCTGGTAAGCCGGTCTCTCCCTTCAGTGCATCAACAACTCCTTGATGAACTAGGAGCGCCTTCATCTTCAATCGCCATAGGCTGAAGTCATTTTTACCATCAAACTTTTCGATGTCGAACTTGGCAGAATTCACCATTCTTCAATCCTTCTCGGGAGAATCAAATTGCCTTCGGAAGAGTTGAAATTGCCTTCGAAAGAATTGGATTCCTCTTCGACTATCTTCTTCGTGTTGATCGAGCCGAGGCTTTGATACCAATTGTTAAAGGAATTGTGGAATTTCAACAACGAATTAAGATCAAAAGAAACTTGAATTCATTAACACTGTGATTACAAGAAGAATTCGTATTACAAGAGTATGAGATATCTCTCAATTCACCTGAGTATCCCCTTTATAACGACTTGTAACAAACTACTATGAACATTTACACAATTACCCCCTACACTTATGACAAAGCTTCACTAATAACCAAAACATATAACAAACCAAACAAGTCAACTAACTATTGAACTTGTACATGAAGCTAAACACAAGATAACAGCAATATAACATTGATACACCACCATCTACTCAACAGTATACAACATAATAGATTGATGACGAACAACTATATATCGATATTAAAATCTTTATAACTAATGATTAATTGACAATAGGTGAATTTTAGAAATAGGTTTTATGAAATGTTTGTTTATACATGATTCATGATTTGTCGTCCCAAATTTCACAATAATTTGCGTAATTTGAAATTTTGAATCACAAGAATTCAAGAACATAAGATCAATCAATTATCCTTTCTTGATCTCAAGTGATTTACATACAAACCCGGCCTAAATCTCTACATTTGTGTTTTTGGAGTGTTAGTTAAAAAATGAAAGGAATTTGCCTGTTTATAGTCCTATAACTTAAAAGAAAAATTATAGTTTAATTAACCCATATATTTCTCCTAAACCTATTTCGTTCGAAATATTTATTCCGTCGTTACTAAACTATTTTGTCTGGCCAATGAATGTTTCGTCAACTTGAACTTTTTGCAAGGAATTTTGACTTGATTATTTTGATAACATTAGTCTACAAATTCAAAATCCTACAATAATAGAAGTGATCTTACTATCAGAATTAATTACTAATACATACACTTTACAAGATTTAAACTCTGAACGTCTTACACAAAGGAAATCATCTTACCATCGGAATTATAATTACATTTTTCCACAATTAAGTTAAAACTTATTACTTTTTTTTTCTTTTTTTTAAAAACAGGTCGTAATTTAACTTATCAATAACCTATGCATGAACTTTGTAGGACTCACCATGATATTCATTATCACCTTTTAAATACGAGGTAACATTTTAGTTCTTACCACCATGATATTCATTATCGACATTTATTGCATGAAGACTATTTCAATAATAAAAAAGGTTGTGATTGAATTCTTAACACGTATATTCAATTCTTCATATATGATTTTCTGTTGAATGATGGAATAGTTTTAGATTGAGAAAAACATATCCTAGATGACAGCTACAACAATAATAATTATAATTATTAATTAATAAATACTTTAATGTGTGGATCGTTCAAAGCCACGTTATCATGTGTAATTGTATACGATAAGATCTTGGTTTGCTTTGATTAGTTGGTAACATGCATGCTAAAAATCAGGTTTTTCATTTAAATTTTATATGATAAGTTCAAATTATGGGTTTATACAACATTGAGTAGATCTAGAGGCGCAAAAAATATCGGTTTCAAAACTGGAACCGCCAACTTGAATTGGACTTGAACCGGTAAGAAATCGATATTTATAGAAACAGGTTATTTGGAACTGATATAAACTGTAGTTTCATAACTGGATTATACTTCTCGATGGTGACAATGGTTTGAAACTAGAACTGAATCGGTCACTCATGTCAGTAACCATACGATCCGAATCCAAACCGGAACTTGTTTGGAAAAAACCAATTTTATTCACCTCTAGATCGAATAACCTACAACCTCACAAATACAATAACAAGTCAAATGGCACCAAAATGGTTGTAAGCCCGTTTATGAACGACTTTGATCTTTTTTTAACGGCTCTTAATTTGATCTTAAATCTATATAAATATATATCTATTGTATGATTTTGATACGGATATATAATGTATGTATATAGGTTGATATATATACTTTAAAGTCAAAAAAGATATTTAAGCTAAATACCTTAAGAAATAATCTTAACCATTAAAATTTCTAGTCGATAGTTCCGATCAAAATTATAGAGAAACAGTTGAAGAATGATATTTTAGTTATGATAATTTTTGTTAACTTTTTTTCAAGTTTTTTATTTTTTTAAATATTCATAATTTTGTGTACGACATTATTATTTAAAAAACAAACACCCATTAAACGAGTATTTTTTTATACTTAAAAATAAGTATTGTATCATTATATATTGTGCCTTCCAACACGTCATTGTGTTTTTCATGCTTGTCATTGCTTTTCCATAAACATCATTGTGTTTTTTTTAAATTATGAGTTCTAAAAAACACAATGCGAAATAACACCACTGTGCACTCTTAATATGTATAAAAAAATAATGGAATGGATAAATTTATCTAAGACAAAAAAATAATTTCAAAATAACACGAAATAATGCATGTACAATGACTATACGTATAATACGCTGTCCTATAAAAAATATTTGATATAATATCCTGAAAATATTTAATATGACAAATTGGGTTTGATTACCAAATTATCTATAACCTTTAATAAAGCAAGGTTTCTTTTGTCACTTATCGTTATTTTAATCCATGTTTTTGACACTTGTAATTTTTCTAGAGATTCACACATCAATTTTCCCTCCAAAAGGGTGTTATGGTAATTTAATTTCTCTTACAAATTTCTCTCTCTTATTAAAAATAAATTTTATAATTATTATGTTTCTCTCTCTTATCTATTATTTTAAGTCAAACTATCTTTTCCTAAAATAGATTTTATGAAGGAATTTAAAAATAACATCTTTTAATTAAAATATAAATAACAAAAAACTAAAGTTTATATACTATGAAATTTTCTAAAACATTAAACATTTTTAAACAAAATATTTTAAAATCATTTTGCTTTTTAAGATAATCATAAACAGGTGAAATATTTTAAAACAGTCTTATTAAAATAACCAGAATAATTACAAATCATATTTAAAAAAAACAAGATTTATATAAAAAAATATTTTTTATAAAAAATCTTAAAACAAATGTTTAAAAATAAAACTATTTACATAAGAGAGTTAAAAAATGATATAATTGTTTTATTTCTTGAACTATTACTTATATATAATTTTAATTATATTTTACTTTAAAATATTATATTGTAATTATTCATGTTAATTTTACATATATATTTTACATTAAAATTTATCTGTTTATTTAATGATTGTTTACCTTATCTATCTATCTATAAAAAAAACTAAAATAAGCGTGAACAATTATAGATCTCATTATACTTACTTTCTCATTTCACTATATTATTAATAATAATGTTGAACACTAATAATATTACTCATACCATTTTCAAATTAAAAAATATATAACTTAAAAATTTTAAAAAACTATTTTTTATTAAGAACACACTTTTTTAAAAACAAAAATTTTATAAAATACAAAATACAATGATTTTTTAAAAAATCATTTTTCTTAAAATAATATACTTAAAAATCACAATTTTGTATAAAATAGAAGTTTAAGAAAAATATATTATTGTTTCTTTACTTAAAGTAGCTATTTATACGTACTTATAATCATATTTTATTTTCAAGCATGATTTTATAATACATAAATTTTTATTAATAATAATTTAATATTTTATTTGTTCAATCCGTGTATTACACGGGGACTAACCTAGTTACCTTATATGTGAACCTCTAATACAACGTATATAACTGCTACTAATTTTGATGAGAATTTAGAATCAATATACCTGTTTTAAAATACAAGAAAATACAACATATAGAACTCTAAATTTTAATTTTACCTAGTTTGTTGCTTAAATACAAAGTGTATTTTTGCTACAAAGTGTGAGAAGACACAATGAGTCAAAAAATTATAAAAAAATATATATCACAATTTAAATGGAATTTCAAAAAAGTAATTTCGAGCTTTTGTTCCCCTAGCCGTCCTCACTAAGAAAAAAATAAACGAAAAATAAAAAAATAAAAAATTAACGTTTTGTTTCATTTATGAATGACACAATGACATCATTGTGTCATTATGAAAAACACAATGATGACGTTGCGTCATTATAAAAGACACAATGACGTCATGATGTCATAAAAAGGTACAATGAAAAAAAATTTCCTATTTTTTCTGAAAGATGACGACGAGAGGAACAGAGACTGCGAAGTACTTTTTTGAAATTCGATTTAAATTGTGAGATATATTTTTTTATGACTTTTTAGCCTCATTGTGTCGTCTCACACTTTGTAGCAAAAATACACTTTGTATAATAACCTCACTCTTTTACCTAACAGACTTTTGTTAAGAAATTTAATTTGTTCGTCTAATGAGATATGAGTTAATGTGACTTAAAAGAAAAATTACAATCTTTCTTAATAGATCGTTAATGGGAAAGCATCGTTTTTATTATTTGACTAGCTTTAGTAAACTTGTGTATTATACGGGTTAAATAAATAAAATATTAAATAAAATTTAAATTTATTAATTATAAGAAGATATTTTAAGATATAATATGATTAAATTACATATGAGTAAGGATTATAAGTAATAAAATAACAATATCAGCGTTTTAAATTTTTTTTCAAAGAAACAAAAATTAAACAATTTGTTTTTAAATAAACCGTTTTAAAAAAATATATTTTATTTAAAAATTTCTTATTATAATTTCCAATATTAATTACTTTAAGTTTATAAAAATTATACTTCTTTAAAACATCAATAAAAATTAACTTCCAAATTATACTTTTCGAAAAAATTTATTATGTCATAAAAATTTTATTTCTTTAGAAATAACATTAATAAAAAGAACTCTTTTATAATTTATTAAAAAAATTAATCTAAAAAGAATAAAATAATATTATTAGTATTTAATAGAATTATTTTAATAAAAAAGAGAAGCTGAAATTTTTGATGAGAATAAATATGATAATGGCATGTATCACCTTTAATTACTCTTTTACTATAGTAGTAGGATTAGTTTATGGTCGTGTAGTCTGATAACTTAAAAGATTGTTCCTTTTAAAAGTGTTATAGGTTTAAATATTTACAAGTGTAGGATTATGTGATGTTAAAGATGATTTTTTAAAAAGTGTTATAGGTTTAAATATTTACAATTGTAGGATTATGTGATGTTAAAGATTAAAAAAATCATTGTTAAAAAAACCTAGATCGGTTAACAAGCCAACTATCTTATTGGTTTTAAAAACCAAATAATGTCATAAATATTATTAGTATTTAATAGAATTATTTTAATAAAAAAGAGAAGCTGAAATTTTTGATGAGAATAAATGTGATAATGACATTTATCATATTTAATTACTCTTTTACTATAGTAGTAGGATTAGTTTATGGTCGTGTAGTCTGATAATTTAAAAGATTGTTCCTTTTAAAAGTGTTATAGGTTTAAATATTTACAAGTGTAGGATTATGTGATGTTAAAGATGATTTTTAAAAAAAGTGTTATAGGTTTAAATATTTACAAGTGTAGGATTATGTGATGTTAAAGATTAAAAAAATCATTGTTAAAAAAACCTAGATCGGTCAACAAGCCAACTATCTTGTTGATTTTAAAAATCAAATAATGTCATAAATAATTTTAAAATTAATTTATATGTGAGTATAACTTGTTTTAAACAATAAGGATTTTGTACAGAACACCAAGTATTACGAGACAAGTAAATGAAAATAAATCATTTTTTTAATCTTAAAGTTTTTAAAACAAAAGAAAATAATAAAAGTAAAATGTTTTTAGGTTTCTAAATTTCAAAAAGAAAATATGAATAAATTTTGTTTGTATATAACCTTTATATTTGTAAGTTATGTGTAGGTAATATTACCTATACAAACTTACATAGGTGATAAGTGGTTAAAGGTTTATAAAATATTAAAAAATTAATTAGTTTGATAGGTTTTTATGTAAATTAACATATGTAATTGTATTAAGTTTAAATTAAAAACTTGAACAATTGATTAAAAATAATTTAACGATTTAGATATTTTATTTTTGTTTTGAAATTAAGCTCATGATTAAACAAGATAGGCTACCAATTTATCTTTTGATCTTATTTGTGATATTAATAAAATATTATTCTTGGAATAAATACAATATAGAGCCTAAAGTGATAAATGAGTAAACACATTAGATTTTACAAAGAAAAAACAAATAATTATTATTTTCTCAAATACGATCGGTTCACTATTTTAATCGTTTGACCTACAAAATAAAATAAAGATGATTCAAGAGCACTCCATCGTAATATGACCATAAAAGACGTAACTTTATGGTCCTAAGGTTTGCATGAAACAACGTTGCTTTAAGGCTTAAGCTATTGACTATATCCAACATATGATAAAACATTAAACATAAATAGGCCTCAAATGGTTGAAAATAGCTGTTAATTAATTTCAAAACTTTATTAATCAACCATTGATGTAATATAATAATTACTATCTGTTAATTAACTTCAAAACTTTATGTATACGGTTCCTAATAATACATGATTGACTCCAAGAAACCATCTATACATACAACTTATAATATTTAAATCCTTCATCTTTACGATAGAAAATAAGAACATATGTGATATATATCTTGAGACAACTTCACAAACTACCGTATATAATATGTATAAAGAATAATATGAGAAAGTAAATAACATGAATTTGTACATAAGAGGTATATAAGGGGATTTGCTTCTTCAGGTGATCGATCATTTAGAGGGCGATAGATCATTCAACGATATGTCGAAAAGTTAGACTAACATTGTTGTTATGTATACCAAAAACATGACGCACACAAAGAACACAATGAACAAGATGAACATTGTTGTTAAAGACAAACATTGTTGTTATGCATGTGTAACACTGCTATTTGTGAACATTTAACTTGCATTTGCATCGTTTATAACCCGACTTCGCGTCATGCTTTATTAAAAATTATGTATTTCATATAATATAATTCCTTCATTGTACACTTGTAATTAACACTATACGTGACATATATGTAGTTTAGTATTATATTTTTTATTGCACATTATATTCTGGTGTTGTCACAGTTACTTAAATGTAACTTGGCAAGTCACATATATGTAACTACATCTTCAAGCTAATGAAACTTAGGTTACGTATACGTAACACAATGACATCAAATCACTTGAATTTGGGTTACGTATACGACATACAGTTTATCTTGATAGGAGAGAGGAGCCGTACAAGAAAAAGATAGGAAAAAGAATAGAGAAGAGAGATAATGAGAGAGGTTAATTTACAGGTTAACTTTATTAAGTGTCTTGTTTCAAAGTTAATTGACTTTTCAATCAAGAATTGTAAATTCAACCTATATTACATTGTGCAACCAAGCTGTCAGAGGTTTGCTAAAACCTCCAAGCTGAACCGAGCGGATCTTTGCTCGTGTTTGACTCGTTTTTAAACCAACCCGAGTCGATCCGCGCGTCTACAATCGAGCAAAAAATCGAACGAGCATTTTTGAGCGTCAATTTTTCGATCGAGCATTGAGCGAGCACAAACAAGCGGTGAACAATTTGTACATATCAACTATTTAGTGTGTCATATGATTTATATTGCAATGAAAGACGGTGCCAATGTTGGGTCTTAGCTTTCAATGACTTAAAATGGAGCCACATTTCACAAGATAGCATTTTTATAAATAATACATTGTGACTGTCGTTAAGACTGATTCTATAGCCGATGAGGCTAGTTCTCCCCGAAATGCGTTGAGGCGCAACAGTTAGGATGAATATATTAAAAAAACGATGCATGAGAGTGAAAAATGATCAACTAAGAGAAAGAGCGGTGTCAGATTTTTATTTATATCGACTTAGGATTTCACTTTAATGCTTATAGTTAATTTTTTTATTAGATTGATTGATCTAATATATATATAAATATAATTGTATAATTGTATGTAGTAGATCAAATCTACTAGAGTAATATGTATAAATTATATATATAAAATAAAAAATAATTTAATTCGAAACGATTCGAGCGGACCTTTGCTCGTGCTTTGCTCGTTTACAAACCGATCCGACCCAATCGGCTCGTTTACAACCGAGCAGAAATTCGAACGAGCATTTTTCAAGCAAATTCCTAACGAACGTCGAGCGGCGAGCGTTTTGAACAGCCCCATTTCTAGATCACCATAATAGAAAGAAAATTATATATAACAAAAATGTTTTCTCTATGTGTTTAAAAAAGTGATGAAGTTATGAAGTAGGAATAATTGTTTTTTTAACTTCATACTTGAAATAGAGATTCCTACCAGAATAACAAAAGAAACTGTTCCTACACACTGATGGAATTTCAACAGGGCAATGTCATGAATGCTAATATTCAAAAAAAAAAATGAGAGTGATGTTTCGCGTATGACATGATTTTCAACCTAGTCTAATAGGTGCATTAGTATCATTGTATGACATGCAAGTCGATGTGAATACAAAAAACATTATTTCATGTAACTTTCTAGTTGACATTTAATCTGATATGTTTATAGATGCATATGAGACGTATATGAAAGCGTATATGAGAAAGTTTTTTTCTCATGTTTCCATCTATATTTTCTCACACCCATGAGCACAAAACCATAATCTTCTATCAGATCTTTTAAATATACAAAATCTCCATATGGCAATTTGCCATAAATTTGCAAAATAAAAGTGTTCCACCATCAACTAATCTTATTTATAAAAACCAATCTCCACACCCTAATACCCTGTGGTTAATAGTATGCAAAAATGTAGCTTGAAAATAATACATTGCAATTAATATAATCAAATGTTTGTTCAATAGTTGTATGCTTATTTGACCTAACCATAGTTCTTCAACACAAAAGGCAAAAATAAAAAACAAAAACAAAAATAAAAGATGAACATTTACATTACTCAAAGAGGGTCTTCTCAGTTCTCACCATCCCGTAGAAGAATAATCGAGCAAGAAACACGAATAACAAAAACTTCACCTCTGCATTCTACATGTAAAGAGGGTATCGCGTCATTGCACTGGTCCATCAATATTTGCAGCCTTTTGCGGTCGAGTGCTTTTTGACCAAACCACAAGTCTAGTTCTTTGAAGATGAATCACTGTGTTTCTTTCTGCGTGAACGGCCTGTAGGTGCAGGCTCACCCAATGGACCGGACCATGTCTGGATTGGTGGTTTGCTGTATGAAAAATTGGAACTAGATGGGACATCAAGCGGGTCAAACGTTGGATCCATGTGATGTGAAGAGCCCAATGGGTAACCCAGTGTACCGTCTTGGTGAGGTGGTGGAAATTTCTCACTTTTGCTTTTTGCATTTGCATGTGTGATCAACCGCCGTCTCTGCATAGTAACACAGATTCAAGATATGATTTGCATAAAAGTTAGACATAAATGTGTGTATGATAGGAAGATAAACATGTATATGACACTCATCATGGATAATGTGTAATTAAACTGTAATAAGAAGTTATCTAAATATTAAATAGGTCAGATGGATCAAAATTCCAGTATTTTCAATGCTTAAAACCTCCTAAATCTAATTATTTAAAAAAAAATAAACTATAATTGAAACTATATGTTTTTTGTAATCATATTTTACACACCAACTGTTTATAAGAAATTTAGTGCTATCAACAAAAAGGGTTCCGGGTCAACACAACCCAACCCATGTTGACCTGCACTGAAGCTACATATTTTGACCAGAACCCGCCTGATCCGTCAATCTTTCCTCACATTTTCATGTTATGTATTATTCACACAATTAGGCACAAAGCATAGTAACAGACTAGTCAAAAAGAGAGTGAAAGGGGAAATTTTTAAGGAAATCTGGTGGCTAAATTTTAATGAACTTAATTCAAAACGGTATTTTATTGTTCGTCAGAATAATTATCGCAAAACTTGTTGCTACACACATTCTGCTTGACTTCACTTTCATGGGTCATCTTTGATTGGTGGTTTCATTTAAGTTTGAAGGTCAAACAAAGAAGTGAATGATGTTCAGTAAGATGCCTGCAGTTCAATAAATTGTGTTTTTGACCAAAAAAACTATATTTTCAGTTTGTCCATACTCCATGCAATATGGCAAGTTTCCTAAACCATAATGTTAGATATTTTATATTTGACTCCGATAATTTTCACTCTTTTGTTTCTTGCTATGTTTCGGTATATTCATTGGTATATGCTTTGAACCACACTCGTTTTCATTCCCTATATCAAAACCATAAGCAATCTGTCTAGCAGTTGATGGGTAAAACAGTGGTGGAGATGAGTAAAAATAGTAACACGAAATAAAATTTTATAAAAAACAAAGAGGGGGAAAAGGTAGTAGTAGTTTGGCATACATCAATGTTTGCTTGCAGCTCGGCATTGGCTTCTGGAGCAGGCATGGCCCTTGCAGGTCTTTCACGTGTGCGCGTTTTCTTCACTCCATCAGCATTGGTTTTAGCAGCAGCTCTCAATCTATCAAAAAAAGTATTTATTTAACTTACGAACAAGCTAAATGGACTTATTAATTGATCATTTAATTTATTATGGCTTGACGAAGGTTTTTGCATTACTTTCTAGCTTCTTCATCACGCAGTTTCGCATCCATCTCCTTGCTAGGTGGATATTTTGGAAGGCTTGAAGGATCACATGCATACGGTTTTGTCGTAAAGAACTGCATAAGTGCATAAGAACAATTCTTTTACATTTATTCAAAAAACTCAGATCCATAATAACTGAAATAAGTTTCCAATGCTTACTTCGCTTCTCAAAGCAGCTGTTGCAGTTTGACGTTCTGCAGGATCAATTGCAAGAAGGGTATCGATCAGTGGCAATGACGAGGGTGGAAAATTTTTAAATGTTTCTGCTATACAACGTTTATACGATTGTTGGGGCTTAAATATGGTTGCATGTGGCAATTTTGACTTCTTCCAATATTCATCAGACGGAGAACCACATAACTTGAAAATCTTGTGAAGCTGCTCTACCTGAAGGCGCAAAAGATTAATATTAAAAAACTGTTGATTCCATTTTATATATAAAAGATTCTAAATTACCTCTGTACGACCAGGCATGATAGGCTTTCCGGCTAATAACTCTGCAAGAATGCACCCTGCACTCCATAAGTCAATACCTACACCATAATCCATGGCCCCAAGAAGCAACTCGGGTGGTCTATACCACAAGGTAACCACACGGCTAGTCATTGGCTGCTTATGGTTAGGATCAAAAAACGATGCTAGACCGAAATCAGCAATTTTCAGACTCCCACCATTATCAAGTAAAAGATTAGACCCTTTTACATCCCGATGCAACACATGACGATTGTGACAATGTTCGAGCCCAGATAACAACTGATGCATGTAACACTTGACCTAAGAAACAAAGGTGGTTAAAACAAAGAAAAAGGTTGGTGATTTAATTTTGAGAACAAATATTGTAAACTAACCTGCGGCTCTGTGAACTTGATTGTAGGACTAGCAGCAAGTCCAGCCAAATCATGCTCCATGTATTCAAAAACAAGATACAAACTACAAGACATTCTTGATGTAACCAATCCTTCCAATTTCACAACATTAGGATGGTCTAAACGGCGTAATATTAATATCTCTCTGGCCATAAATTTTACACTCTCAGGCTCCAAATTGTCAAACCGAACCTTTTTTAATGCAACTATTTTTCCTGTCATAGTGTCTTTAGCTTTGTACACGTTACTGTACGTGCCTTGCCCAATCTAATCACAACATTACAATATATGCATAGCATCATCAGTAACATCATAAGTTTAGTTTCTTTCACAAACCAAGCATGAACGACTATATATTAAAAGATGTAACATAGTAGAATATGACACAACAAGGGGGTTTGTTTGTGTTTTCAAACTTATTATCTGATATCAAGTTGCTGAGATTTTCTACTTCTAGTTACTTGATTATTCATAGGTGGAACAAACACCTTTTTGCTTATTCTAGTTCTATCTATTGGTTACTAAGATAATCAAAACATGACAAACATCTTATTGTTCAATTATTAAAGCTTTCAACAACAGAAGAACATCCATACACATAGTCATATACTCATATACTTCCAGCATGTTATATACAACTAATTATTTGATTCTAATCATCGAATTAATCACTCCCAAACAAACATCCACACACACCCAATGACCCAAATTCTCATCTCACCCATCAGATCATGCTTTACGCAAATTATAATATCAAAAAATTACCCTAACAACAATATAAGCGCATAAGACTTGCCTTGTCGATTTTCTCGAAAGTATCAGCCCTGCGAGGGATCCACCCGTTGATCGCCTCACCAGCAACAGCCGAAAGCCAAGCAGGCCAACCCGCAGCCACCTGTTCACCATGCAAGTTCTTGGTTGGATTACTCAACCTAGGATTCGGCTTCGACCACCTCCTCTCACCCCTCGGCCTCACATTACCCTCTTTTTCCCTCTTTTGAACCACCCCATTTTGCGCCTCCTGACCGCCATTGTTACTGCTGTCAAGATTCACAGACGAATCTTTCTCAGCCCTCCCGGATTCAACATTCGGATCCCTACTTCTATCCCTTTTCTTATCTGCTACAAGTTCAGAACTTTGTGGCCCAGAAGAAGAAATCTCTCTTCCAAACACACACCCCATCTATTGAAAACTTTAAAAACCCTAACCCTCATTTCTCATGACATTTCAAGCTTGTATCCCTTCACTTCCCACACACAACCTGCAAAGCAAACGAATCAAATCAACAAACCCAATCCACAAATCCAACAATTTCATCAAATAACAGCTAAATAACACCAAATACAACTGATTAACAATGGCACTTTCATGAAAAAACGAAGAACACTAATCAAATATTCAAATTAGCAACCCCAATCCACAAATCTAACGATTTCGACAAAACAACAGCTCAATAACACCAAATAAAACTGATTTCACAAGCAATTAACAATGGGGTAAGTTTCGTAAAGATTTTAAAGTACAAAAAGAACCCTATTTTTTCTCTTTTCACCCAACAAAACAGGGGCAGTAAACGATCAAACGAGCTGAAACCCACAACGCAAATCGATCAATCTTGAACAAAAACAAAAGGGTTTGATGGAAATAGTGGGAAAAACAAGAAAAAAATCGAATTTGTGGGTTTGAAAGAGGATTGATTGAAGATCTGAAGAGGAATGGTGACTTACTGATGGTTGTTGTGAAGAGATTTGTGAAGAGAGTGGAAACAGAGAGTTGATCTGGTGGTTTGAGCTGGTGTTGTGTGTTCCCTCAGTCAATCACTCAATCAAAATCAGCATATGCGATTGATTACAAAGGTTTTGGTTTGTCTGAAAGTTTCACCAAACCTGTAAAAAACAATACCTAAACCCTTGTCCTTTTTAGTCGCCATTTTACCAAAAGTAATATCATTAAAATATGTTTATCAGTATTTATCACCATGGATAATTCACTAACACCTATTTAAATATTAATGGTGTTATATGCCGTTGGTTTTACAGTCTAATTACATGAACAAGTTTGAGTTTGAGCATTCACAACTCAGTGTTTTTTATATTATAAATAATGATTATAAATGACTGTGAGTATTAGATATAGAACATATTATTTTTTATCTTTATATTTGGTAAAATACTGTTTATCTCTATTAAATTTTTTAATATTTATTGAAAGTGATTGTAAGTAGAGTAGAGAGAAAATGTAACGATAAAGGTATAAAAATATTATTTAATTGAAAAGTAGAGAGAAAAATAATGATTGTTAGTGTAATTATAGAGATGAAAATGAAGAATGGACTGTTAATAAAGTTGACTTAAACAGTTTTCTATAGTGGTGGGTTTTTTTATTATATTTTTAGGTGTGATGGGTCTGGAACATCAAAATTAGTATGGACAGTTGATATCTCGTATTAAAAAGTATATTTAGGCTGGTTCTGAACGATGTGTTACACAATTAAAAACGTAGCAGCATTTTCTAACTAGTTTCATTAAATCCACAAATAAATTTTTTTGTTATATAAACTCACCAAAACTTTCAATACACCTTACAATATAGTGAATTTTTCTAACTTGACTTCAAATGATTAATTATAAAACTTGATAGTTTAAAACAAACTTTGTTATCTTCTGCCTCATGTAAAAAAATTTTAATGTAATCACTAATATTATTTAAGATTTATATGTTTCCTTTATGATTTTTAAATTAAAAACCAAAAAGTTCAACAATTATAGTTTAAAAAAAAGTTAAAGGCATGGGAAAATATATTAAAAGTTGAGTGATATGAGGAAAAAAACCTTAACTAACTAAAGTAAACATTTAAAGAAATTTAGTTATTGTTTCATTATTTTATCATGTAAAAAAGCACATCACATTAGAATTGTCGGTTTTAAGTACTCTTAACTAAATATAAAAAATATATTGATATTTAAAATCAATTTTAGTTTAGACAATATATTTATCCTAGGTTACTATCACGTGTATTACACGCGTTAAATAAATTAACTACTAAATATTTAGTAACGACAATTTATGAATTATGAAACGATATTTTGATACAACATATGATTAAAATTATTTATGAGTAAGAATTTCAAGTAATAAAACGAAGATCTCATTTTTAATCTTTTATTAGTAACTTTTGTTTTTTAAACATTGTGTTAAAACAAAACCGCTTTAAAAAATATCATCTTTCAAATTTTTTCTGTTATAACTTTGAGTTTTATTTATTTTTCTTATATAAAAATTTTATTTATTAAAAACACATGTTTTAAAATATGCATTTAAAAAAGTTTCAAATTTAGAAAAAAATCTTATTTATAAGAATTGTTTATTTAGAATTGCATTTATAGAACGATGTCTTTTCTAATTTATTAAAAAAATATTTTTTGTCTAAAAAAAATTAAACAATAGAATTACTATTTAAGATAGTTATTTAAAAGTTGAGAGAAAAACAGAAAGATAATATTTAGAATGTCTACAATTGTGTCATGTATCGATAAAAAAAAGTTTCTTTTATTAGTATGTATAGATATAAAATAATAAAATATTACATATTTATTTAGAAATTTATTATTAATTTGAAAAGTTTAGAGTACGTTAAAAAGAAGTTATAGTAGGCAAAACAGCAGAAAATATAAACAAACAAACTCAGTATATCCCACTTAAAAGCAGAGTCGGGGGTAGATGGTGGCAAGTCTTTCCTCCATCTTGGTAGGTAGAAAGATCGCTTCCAAAGAAACCCCCGACTCGATAACAGAAGCAATAACAATAGCAAGTCAGCATATAATATATCATACAGTACACATGACACAGCACACAACATACAACATACAGTAATAAATCATTTAAAAGAATAAGAAAATGAAAAAACATACATCAGAGAAGAAGCAAGTTTCACCTATAAGGCACAGTTATGGACTACGTACACATCAGGCCCCGCAACATGTCTTTATTAACCCTTCCTACCTACAGATCCCACTAAAAGTCCTTAATTTTAATTCTACGCCCACACTCACTCCTATCCTCGATCATATGCTAGGAGAGATGTAAGTGTACCATATATCGCCTAATTATCTCGTCCCAAGTCAACCTAGGTCTTCCTCTACTCCTACCCTCTAAGATTATGTTCTCTACTGCTCTAACCGGTGTTGCCATTGGTGTCCTCTTTACATGTCCAAACCATCTTAATCTTCCCTCTCGTATTTTATCTGCGATACAAGCCACTTGTAGCTTCTGTCGAAACACTTCATTTCTTATCCGATCCAGTCTTTTGTGTCCACACATCCACCTCAGCATTCACATTTCCGCTACCTCTATTTGTTTCTCGTGCGATTTCTTTATGCCCCAACAGTCTGTTCCATATAACATGACTGGACGTACTGTCACTCTGTATAGTTTTCCATTTAGTTTTGCTAGAAACCTCTTATCATATAGAATCCCTGATACTGCTCTCCACTTACACCATCCTGCTTGAACACGGTAAGCTACATCGCTGTGTATCTCTCCGTCCTCCAGCAGAAAATATAGGAAAATCATATTTAGAAATCATATTACTTAAATTCGAAAGCGGTCTCTCTATCTCTCAGGATAGAGGAAAGACTTGTCACCACATACCCCTCCCAGACCCTGCTCTTCAGCGGGATACAGTGGGTATGTTTGTTTGTTTGTTTATTACTTAAATAGAAAGAAAACCAGCCACTGAAACATGTGGACCAACAAACCCATCTTTTCAAAAGCATAAGGGTCCAAATCAATCACTAGACCCAGCCCATCTACACATTGTATCAGGACCTTTTCCGGTCGAACCGCAATCGAATACATGGATTGACCCACCCAGGTTATAACCGATCCAGTCCAAACCAGGAATCACAATCATAGTCAAAAACGCCAACACGGGCAATGCATATTAGTATTAGAAATACCAGATTAGCCCGTTATACACACAAAATCCTGCTACACAAGTCATAACATACATTCATAACTAGTTATGAGCCCACTAAAGAAAAAAAAAAGGGTTCAATAAAAACATGCAGAATATGTACTGCAAAGACCAGCAATGATACCCTGCACAAAATAACAAAAAGGTTAAAGAAAAATTTAAATATAAATTGCGATATCCTGAAAATCACATTCATTTGACTCATGTATGTCATATCTTGATCTCCTTCTACCCACCCGTATTACTTTGTCCAAAAACTAACATTTTAAATAAATTTGTCACAACAGCAACAAAGCTATCCGATGTTCATAAATCACAAGATGATCAAGTGAGAGATCTTCATCCTCTTTAGTGATTATAAAGCATCGAATATTAAGTTTGTTTGCTTAATTATACTTTAATATGAGCCCAGCAGATCTTAGTGGCAGAATGATGGAATATTGAATCATCATCTATATTGGATTTTTCCTAGTTATAAAGGAACTCTAGACTCGCGGATTTATCATATAAATTTTGTACTTCTTTATCAAATCCAAATGTAAAGTTTAAGTGGTGTAGCATTCGATTTGGGTTTAGATTTTATCTTTAACATGCTGAATGGGTCAAGTTTAAAACTTGCATGAAAAGTACATGGCTAACAGGTTAAAAGTAACCTGTAAGTGTTATTCAAAAGGTCTTAACCTCCTAATTCAAATTATTGAAACAAATATGATATGATATTATTAGATCTGATTAGTCAAACAAATTTAATACATTAACTAATAGTACAAATTTTCAAAAAAAGAAAGAAATATAGACAATCATGTTTTGCCTGCAATAGATATTAACTGTTTCAACATGAACCTGTGTTTTGGCCCGTTACCCAACTAGTCCATTTACCACCTCTAGTTTTCTGTAAAGTGTTGAAATCGTAAATTAATCGTGTAATAAGTTGTATTCCAACATTATATCGTTTAGTTAACTAATATATCGGGGGAACAAAGTAATAAGTAAGAAGGCATGAGTAAATGTATTGATTATACCTAAGGATCAGGCGAAACGTCATCATCATCTAAATCTTGAGGCTTTAGAGGCCCCTTAAAGGAACTTTTATCATCACCAAGAAGCTCACGAGTTGCTTTTTCAAGAAATTCCTGTGCAGCGGTCTTTACAGAAGTTTTGTTAGTCGAAAGATATTTCCTTCTCTTGCTAGCATTTCCTTCTGAACGTGCACGATTGGCCCCTTCACGCCTACTGATTTCCCTCATATTTTTCCTCTGATCTGTGAAATCATGCAAATTACAGTCCCAGAAAACAAAACACATCAATATGATTGAAGAATTGTAGGGGCACTTACCTGGGGTAAGATCAGGCAACGAATGCTCAATGAAACGTGTTGCTGCTTGGTAGTTTAAAGTGGTTGAAGACCGTAGGGGTTCTGCGTTTGGTCAGAAGAAATATAAAACATTCTTCAATGGGTCGAAAGTTAGCATAGGCAAGTTATTAGGATACGCATTACGAAAGTGATTATCTGATTATTGCAACTTAAAGTCATGATAATCAGTTTCCAATGTTTGAGCCCGATAACTTGATTATTTAGTGGTCAAATAATTAGTTTCATCATATAGCTGCAACAAAACAGATCATCAAGGGGTAGCATGAAGTTACTCATATCCCATATATTAATATCTTTTCCTTTAATAATCAAAACTTGCCACTCAATAGGCGAGTTTGGGATTGCTTTTTGTGACTGCTTATCTACTTATTGCTTTTTGAATTATTCGGTTCGAAATAAGCAACTTCAAGCTGCTTATTTGACTCACTAATGATCACATACGCGAACTCAAAAAATAGCAAATAAGTAGTTTTAATACGCAACCCCAAACACCCTAAAAGACACATTATTACAATTTCAAGTACCATCTCAGGCAGCTTATTTCTTTTTTCTTGGTGACCATAACAACTCATTGACAGTACACTGTACACTCACAGTATCCGTCAATACTCAACTATTAAACAGATTATGTAAATCACAGCTTGCACCAGATAGATGACCTTTAAGAGGTTATGACAAGCGGAAGCAATATTCAAACAAATTTAAACCTAAGACCTCTGCTTTTTATTATAATTCTCATTATTCAACATCGTGTAAATCACTTTCAAAACGCACTTCCAAACACCCCCAAACTCGACACACAATCAAAATACTCAAGAACAAAACTTACCCTTACTCAAACTAATGCACTTATCCAGCTTCTCCTGATACAACCTCAACCTCTCCTACATCACCAACAACTCCAAAATCAACCAAAACTCAACAATCAACCAAATTCAACCCAACCCAAAACCCAAATCACCAACCAAAAACCATAAAAACCAACGAAATCAAACCCTACGAGCTCCGATCTGACAGGATGATCATCTGGGTCAACACCATTGCACCTAAGCTTCACTTCAAAACCATCAAACACCCAAACAATCAATCAATAAACAAAAACCCAATTCGATTTCAACATAAAGGTGTAAGCTTGATCGAGGGAAACAGAGATGGAGAAAGATTGATACATGTAAAGAGTGTGGTGGTGGCTTTAGCGAGCAGGAGTAAAGATTGAGCACGTTGAAGAGGGTCTAATTCGTCGAGGGTTTGAGGGTCGAAAAGGGGCAAGAAATCGGTGAATTGAGATTCAAATTCTTTGAAGTTTGTTGAAGTTCGATTCACTGACTCCATTATTGATTCTGGAACTGCTTGTGACTCCATGGTGTTGGGTTGTTTTGCAGGTGGTGAAAGAATCAAGGGTTGCTGATGAAGTTTTAGGTGAAGATGGTGGTGTGAGACCTAGGGGTTTTTGTGTTCACGTATAATTTAACCTTAGAAGATATGTGTATATAATATCTTCTTGTTTTTTATGTAAATCTTATGAATGTGTTGTTTGAGTTTTTATAAAACTAAGGATGAGTGTTTATCGGATTAGTTTTTGGTTTTCATAGTTTAAAAATACGTTTAGTGAAGACCGAAAATTAAACTGAATTTGATAAGTTTAGAACCGAATTTAAACATTGATTTTGAATTTGATGAGGTTTTTGGTTTTGTGAAACCTGGATTCGACGGTTGAAAAACTGATAGCATTTTGGGTTTTGATTTTAGGGCAACAAATTTAAACAATATACTTTTTTGGCGTTGTTAAAATAGGCAAAACCAAAATAAAAATATAACATTAAATGCTAGCTAAAATCAAAATCAAAAGGCTAAACACTAAACGATCACACCTCTAGTAACTTCTGATAACCAAAATACTAACAACATTCGCAATTGTTCATAAACCATATCGTAAAGACATAAAGTGTTGATTCCAAAATACTCAATACTTCATTTGATTGGTACTTTTCCTTATCTCTAAAAAAAAGTTAAGAACAGACCTAGATAACAATCATTAAATGTGTTAATATGGTATATTATATATATGATTATTCAAAAAAATTAGATGAGAAGTGACATTCTTCAAATTGTCATGGCATTCAATGCATCCTTTTGTATTGACAACAATATCACATAAACATGTATAATCTTGATAACGGGTTAAAGTTTTAACAATTTAAGAAGTTAAAGAACTTTTAAATTGTTGAGTATTTTTCAATCTTTTTATGATTAGTGTACACACACCATTTACTTTATATCTATTCAACTTTTAAAATTATAATATCAACGCTTTTCATGATTTGAACTTACAATCTTTTGTTGAAAAGTACATCACATTACTATCAAGATGTCTCCATAGGGAGGTGACCTCACAAAGTTAAAAGGTTTTGTATTCAATTGCTGTAGAGTGCATATGTTTGCGTAAATAATGTGTGTTTAACGGAAAAAAAGTATTTTAGTTATACCTTCTTTTGAATTTACAATTTTAACAATATATCATTTTAAATACACCCTTTATAATAGAAGTCAGTTTGTTTGATACCACATACCAAGTTACAAAATACAAAGACAGTAATTGGGTATTACTAGTTGCTACAAACATTATGGGATAGATATGAAAATATTCAAAATGATAATAATATATCCCATTAAACACATAGCATTAGAATCTATAAAATCTGTAAACTTGAGATAAACATGTTACATCCACATTTATATTAACCCATGCCATATTATTATTGATCATCTTTTTGTTTAGGTAAAGATCTAATTCTCAAATCCATAATTGTGCAAAGAAAATACGCTCGCAATCAATATATCTGCCTAATTGTGTTGCAAACAACATGACTTCTTAAGCAAGTTTTCAGTACCAAAAATCTTAGGATGCTGATAAACCTATCAACCCGACGAGACTGAAGTAAGTCAATTGATTCAATTCACGATTTGACGATTTTATGGTCTAGCCAATGGGTGAAACTAAGAGATATTCATGAACCATCTTTATAATTTAATATTATTGCTAAAACTAATGATTTTGGGATGAAATTATTTTTAAAAATTGTTCTGAAAGTCTTTTAGTTTAAAACGATCAATATGTAGAATCACGTCTTTCTGGGTGGGGGTATTAAATCCTTAACTTCCCTAACCGTCAAACTGCTAAAAACAGTTTGTCGGACCGACACACCCAACCTGACCAATTTAGTTTATTGTTAACTGAAACCATAGTTAGCGGTTCAACTTTAAACTCTTATCTCATCAAAGCCAGCCTGACTGAGCAATGAACACCCCTCCCTAAAAAAACAAAATGACTTTTTTTCTTTACATTCAAACCAAAACCACAATATCAAAAAAGTTGGAAACAAGACAACTACAAAGTCAAAATAGCTTTCTGGCAGTGTCATTTCTACCAACAATATGTACAATGTAATTCGCACACAAAAAACCAAAGATTTAACATTTTCTTTAAACAACGATTTAGTTTGATTCAACTGCAGCAGTTTTTAGTTTATCATCTGCGCTCCTGCAGAAGCAAGTGACTGGATTGGTTTCTTGAACTGCACCAAGATCATGGTCATGTTGTCGCATCCCTCGCCTGTAGATGTCGATGGCGCCAAGCATTTATCAAACACTCTTTCACATATTGTTGAAAGTTTACTTTCCTGTACAAAGTTTAAGAGTTAGGTTTTCAGTTTAGAACCATAATAATGTCCACAAATGAAAATAGGGATCTAAATGAAACAAATGTTCAGCAGGAAGTTCACTCTATGTTTGTTGATTAATTACATTTGAACATGTAGTTTAGCTAAATGAACGAAGTTCTTTCCAGAACTGAAATTATGTTGAGAACTACGAGAACAGTATAAATCATTTTTATGTTTTTGTACTTTTGTTTATTGTAATACATAAGACAATTACATGACCACCAATGCACTATGTATAAGGGCATCTACTATTATCACGGTTCTCAACATAATATTGGTTCTGAAAAGAATACATCATTACAAAATGTACATCATACATCATACATATATATAATTTTAATAGTATAAATATACCTAAACAAACAAAATAAGCAATTATATAAGAAAATGAATGTTGTGTATATTTTAACTTTAATATTTTTTTATGATAGACTAAATTTTTACATGTTCGCTCCTTTATGTTCATTAATCTATTAATGAAACAAAACAAACATATTTCTAGTAACAAATACAAACACAAACACAAGCAAGAAAATTTGATCACATAATTGTTCGTGTTCGGTCTTTGTTCCCTTAAACTTGAATGAACGAACACAAACAAACCCTGGTCATGTTAGTTCAGTTTGTTTACAGCTCCCATGTTATGTTGTGGGCTCCGACCCATCTCGGGTGGGCCCGGTGGGCCCGGTATTTACTATAGACAGAATTAGGAAAGATGTAACCCTAATTGTCTAGATTAGTATATATACATATCTCTTGTACTTGTAAAATTATCA
>BJCN01315979.1:0-13317 GCA_018326445.1 Flaveria brownii
GATTAAATTAGAAAAACTTGTATTCATAATATGGATATTTTGTTTTCTTTGGTTTAATTTTAATGTAATTTTTATTGTTTATTTTTCGTAATGAATTAATTGTTTACTTTTATGAATTAATGTAATTTTTATTTTTTTCTTTAGAAAAACTCCCTTATGATTTTTATTCGTATTAATTGTTTACTTATTAAAATGAAAATAAAAACGCGTACAATCGTATTAATGGAAATCTTAAAAATAAAGTACATATTATTGTGTTTAATTTATCTACTCTAATATTTTTTAATTAATCAAATTTTGTAATTAATTTGTATATAGTTTAAATAGTAGGTAAAAAAAAAAACGGGTTTTCCAAACCGGTTCTTAGACCCGACCCGGTTCGGTTCCAACCCGAACCGGTTCCAACCGGGTTGGGTTTGCCGGGCTTGAAAACCGGTTCCGACCCGAACCGGTTCTTGGTCAAAAACCGGGCGCAATTTCGTTGACCGAACCCGAACCGGGTCCAACCCGAACCGGGTTCAAAAAAAAACCCGGTTTGTGCACCTCTACCAAAGAGTATTTTCTTAACTTGACATGCATGCTACAAATCAGTTAAACCGAGTAAATTCTAGTCCTACTAAAAGTATCATAAGTATTTAAGCTTTCATAAACATTGCAGGTTCATCGGCTATTATTTTCTTATAAGATAAGATTTAGACATCACATCATATTGCTTTACTTTATGTTTAGCCTTGAGCACACGCTTATGATACATACAAGCATGCTTAAAAGGCTCTTCCTTCAATGTTGCCCGTCATATTTGTCGTACTCTCGACTTGTGTAAGGACGCTTCCCTATTGTGTCATAATCACCATAATAGTGACTTATGTAAAGAGTCTTACCTATTTAACAATCACCATAATAATGACTTACGTAAAAACTCTTCCATATTACATGTCATAATCACCATAACAATGACTTGTGCAAGGACTCTTTTGTATTGCATGTCATTCTGTTATGTTAATGTCATGATTAAGGACTATTTCATATGCATGACACCTTCATTGGGTTAGTGTAGGTATAAGGACTCCTTTAATAATAGACACGACTTATGCAAGACTATAAACTTCATGTAAGCCAAAGATGACAACATGCTTCTTTATATTCTTCTTTGGTTCTTATTAGCATCATTGAAACATTTCAATCCTTAAACCACAAAAAACATATCATCATGTCAAAAATCATTATACCATTTTCCTGGAAAACCTATCTTAGTTTAGGACATTATCATGAACATTACTTTTGCATGTTCCATCGTTAATATAAAATAACTAGTTTTATACCCGTCCGGTGGCCGGATTCTTTACTCACAATAACACACTTAATTTATTTAAAATTTAAACAAAAAGTATACGCACAACTCATATAAATTATGAGTAAAGTAACTACAAAATTAATATCAAAAGTAGCTAGACAACATTCTAATAAAATAATTTATTAATTTTAGTGGGACAACCAACCAAATATGTTTTCACTTAAAATACTTAAAATATGTTTTTCTTCCAAATATGTTTTCACTTAAAATACTTAAAATATGTTTTTCTTCCAACTCGTAACACAATCTATACTTGCTTGCCACATCTGGAAATCAAGTTTAATCAGCTTAATGTTGCATTCACATGTCTTGTTGATTTTCTACCCAAACTTGCATCCATGGTTAAACTTGACTTCCAGAATAAATAGCGTTGTGTTTAAAATTAACCTAAACTTTTAAATGCAAAACTTGGAAAGTGGTTGCAAGTAATAGCTGCATGTTTTGATCCTTGATCTCATTCCCTTGAATAAACGAACAACTCAAAACCAACTTTACCCTTTTTAGAATAATCTCAAAGTGTCAGACCCATATGTGTATTGCACACCCATTTATATATACAGTGTGTGCGTGATTTTTTTTGGGAGAGGGGTGTACCTTAACATCTAAGCCAGGTAAGAATGATTCTTTCCATTGTTTTTAAATAACTATAAGCCAAAGAACAGAGCCAAGAATATTTTAACTGGTTATTCTCTAAAAACCAATACTTCAAACTATAAAATACAAATTTCACACAAGCCCATATAAAAACGCTATACTCAAGTAGAAGCTCATATAACCCGAGTCAGCCCAGAACTCAAGTTGAACAACAGAAACTATGCTTCATTTCATATAGATAGAAGTTATTGTAGAAAAACTCAGTATCAAGTTGCATACAGTTAGCATCTATATACCTTAATGAAGTCAAATCCTTTTGCGAAGCTTGAGCTTTATTAACTTGTGAACCACCAAAATAAGCTAAAATTTTAAACTGCAACTTTATTAACATGCAAAGTGTCTATTAATTTATAGAAATTAATAAAATGTCTAGCAAAAGACAAAAGTGATAAACATTTATCAGAATGTAAATATGTAACCTGACATGATTGATTAACCTATTCTGAATGATTGAACTTGGTATTCGAGTGTCAATTCATTAGTGTTGTAACCTCACTTGTAGGCCTTTTGGGTTTTTAACCAAGGGAGTATGAGCAGGATAGGAAGATGTAGCACATTCATGCAGCTAGCTTTAACATATAAAGAGAATGTGTGACCTCATAGTCAAAATCAACTAATCTGTAAAATAAACCTTTTAACCAAGATACCAAATTCTGATCAATTATGATAATGGAGCAACTGTGATATATGGTGACAAAAAGAAAAGCACAAGCAAATGGGTAATTCCACTATTCTTTTTCATTAATAATGATTACTTGACACGAAAATAATTAGATAACTTTAAATAGAAGCATTTTAGTCAACATTAGAAACTGACCATAAATTCAAACACCCTGCATCTTCATTTAAAAAGGTCTTGACTTATGAGTCGATTGGACTACAAAATTTTTATTAATCTAACCTTATTTGAGTTTAAAATACTTTCAAAATAAGAAAGTGACCTAGATTTTTCACTCTTAAATCCCTTGCTCCCATCAAAACTACTTGATCCTTCTCAATATCCTTTGCAAAAACCTAAAGTAAGGAGCTTGTTTAGATGGTTCAAAATTAATCATAGGTGATAATTTCCACTTGGCTACTTTTAAACGTGTCAAATAGGTTGAAACCGCCACATCTATTTTCAATACATATAACATCTAATTCATTATATTATAATCATAATAAATCATGAATGAACATAAATACATATTAAACAATTAAAGGATGAGGAGATGTTATATAAGAATTACTAGGATACAAAATTAAAGAAAAAAGATACTCTAACTTATCCATTAAAGCAGTTACTTGTATAACAATCTAATCATGAATAAGCACCATTCCATAGTTTTAGGAATGAAGGTATCTCTATGATGTGCAGGTGCTTGCTAATAATTCTACATTTGAACCACATAAGATCAATCAGCATAAAATTAAAGAAGTTGCAGTCATTTCGCAAATCAACAGAATCAACCACATTATGAAGGTAATCAATCAATTTTGAGTAACACCAATCTATTGTACAATCGCTATTACAATATCATCAAAATCAAGTCATAGTAATGGATTTTTAATCATTAAGAACATGGTAGACAATGATAAAGAAACCATAAAATCAAATTAAAACTAAAAGCTCACCTGATGAGTGAATATCAATGAAGACCTAGAAGCCCAAGGGCCTGGAAGAGGAAAGTCAAGAGTGACCCATGAAATCACCATCAGCACCGGCACGAGCACTATAGTTAACGTCTTGAGAAGTCACACCGTTACCGATTGAGAATGTGTACCACCATCACCATCGCCGCCACCACCTTCTCTACTATTTATGTACCATTTACGGATTAAAAAGAAAACAAAGAAACAATAAAATGAAACTAAAAAGAACTCAATCCAACTTTTAGAATCAGAGAATGAAATTAGATTCGAAACAAAAAACCAAGATATGGAGCCTGTCTTGAAGATTTGAAAACAATCCCACTAACCTCAACGGTGATGGCTTCACAATCTAGAGATCGTTCTCTATTTCATCTCTCAAATAATCATCAAATAAGAAGATGAATGATTAGTTCTAGGGCTTGTAATCGATTAGTAAAAAACCTAATTTCTGCTTCTCGAATCCTTTTTAGAACAACGATCCAAGGCTCTTGGTCGAACATGGAGTCCAAGATCAACGATCCACCAGTTGTTGTTGAACATATTTAGATCGTCTTCAGAACCCATCCACACAACTGCATCATTGTCTCTACGATCTTGAAGCGAAATTAACAAAGTAGACGAATAACAGAAACAAAAGATGATGTTTTTGTGTATATATATTTAATCTGGAGGTTACCGGCGAGCAATGGGAACATGGGGAGGAAAAGGAGGAAGAAGAGCGGGGAAGAGGGAACCGTCGATTGCTCCCGCAACTGCTTGCAACTGGTCTGTAACCGGCGTAACTGTCGAGTTTAGACGGCTGTGATTTTATTTCACACAAATCCGACGGCTGGTATCATTCTTGAGGGTGGTTACACTCACCGGGAGTAATATAATATATAATTTTTTTTAAAGAACTAGTAAAAACTCAAAAAATAAAAATTCATTAGCATATAGTACGTAATAAACAAATAGAGAAACCACAAAAAAAGTTATATATAAATAACAAAAAGGACTTGTAAGAAATGGGTAGATTAGAAAATTTAAGAAATCATAAAATTCTAAAGAGAATAAGAGTATAATAGTCATTGTGTAACTTATTCTTTATAATATTAATTAAATGTGGTTATTAAACTTTTTTCATTATTTAGAGAGGATACATGTAATTTTGATTTTATGTTGAGTAAATATGTAATTAAGAAGATTAAAAAAGTGGATATATGCAATTTTAGTTTTGGGTTAAGTAAATATATAATTAAAAATTATTAGAAGAAGATATGTAGAAGCATCCCTTCATAATAAACTTGTGACCGTACATGTCTTGAAACTTCTTTTTTATACGACTATTGAAACAATCAAATTTGGAGGCAACACTTAAACATAACTCATCAAACAATTTTTAATGCTTCAAAAATATAACGGTCTTAACATTGAATAGATTAGAAATTGATATAGTTTAAGAGTAACGATAAATAAGTATGGGTCATCATTTAAAAGAAATGGTTTCCAATTTTAGTTTTGATATTTATTTATTGGGTGAGATCATTTTACAAAGTCTATTTTTGTTATAAAGTGTGAGAAGACACAATGAGGCTAAAATAGTCATAAAAAATATATCTCACAATCTAAATCGAATCGAATTTCAAAAAAAAATACTTCGGAGTCTCTGTTCCTCTCGTCGTTATCTTTCAGAAAAAAAAATAAAAAAAAAATAAAAATAAATTTCACTGTGTCTTTTTATGACTCAGTGACGTCATTATGTCTTTCATAATAAAACAATGATGTCATTGTGTCTTTCATAATGACACAATAACATCATTGTGTCTTTCATAAATGACACAATAAAAAACGTTAATTTTTTTATTTTTTATTTTTCGTTTATTTATTGTTTTTAGTGAGGACGGATAGGGGAACAAAAGCTCTGAATTAATTTTTTGAAATTCGATTTAGATTGTGAGATGTAATTTTTTATGAATTTTTTTGACTAATTATATATTCTCACACTCTTTATTATTTATTTATTGACTAGTTCATATATACCATATTTAATAATCAAAAGTTGTATTTTAGGGTTTTAGCGTTGATGACTGGGATAATAAGCACTTGCAATGAAGCTTCAATGTACAAGCGTGTCTTTCAGCAAAAGAAAACAAACAATTGTTTTTCTCTCTTGTGAATGGTGGATACGTATTTTTTATAAAAAGAAACGAAAAGAAAACTAAGTTGGATAGTTGTTATATGTTCAGGTTTTTCTAATAAGCTGTTTTTCTATTAGGCTTTTCTCATTTCTCTTTTATATATAAGAATAAAAAGATAATATAGATGTTCATACTCAAACCGTGACGAAACGCGGGTCTAATCCGCTAGTAATCATAATAATCTATGAGAGTATAAGGATGTGTCACTTTTGGTTTTATTAACACTTTAAACATTATTATGATTTGAATGAGTATAATATAAGGAAAGATATCATTATATATAATAATAGGTATGTCTCCGTGTAATATACGGATTGAATAAATAAAATATTAAATAATTATTAATAAAAATTTATGCATTATAAAATCATGCTTGAAGGTAAAATATGATTGTAATTACGTATATATAGCTACTTTATGTAAATAAACAGTAATGTATTTTTCTTAAACTTTTGTTTTAATAAAAATTGTGATTTTTAAATATATTGTTATAAGAAAAATGATTTTTTTAAAAAAGATTTTGTTGTATTCTGTATTTTATAACATTTTTGTTTTTAAAAAGTGTATTTTTAATAAAAACAGGTTTTTATTTATTATATTATATATTTTTAATTT
Organism: Flaveria brownii; assembly: GCA_018326445.1. NCBI lineage: Eukaryota > Viridiplantae > Streptophyta > Magnoliopsida > Asterales > Asteraceae > Flaveria > Flaveria brownii. Next base: position 6,433 of record BJCN01315979.1, read on the forward strand.
AAAAATGGTATGAGCAATATTATTAGTATTCAATATTATTATTATTAATATAGAGAAATGAGAAAGTAAGTATAATGAGGTTTACAATTATTTCACGCTTATTTTAGTTATTTTTATAGATAGATAGATAGACTAAAACTCATTAAATAAATGGATTAAATTTTAATATAAAATATATATGTAAAATAAACATGAATAGTTACAGTATAATATTTTAATATAAAATATATTTAAAATTATATATGCATAATAGTTTAAGAAATAAAAGAATTATATTATTTTTTTAACTCTCTTATGTAAATAGTTTTATTTTTAAACATTCGTTAAGATTTTTTCTAAAAAATATTTTTTTATAAAAATCTTGTTTTTTAAAAAATCTAATTTTTAATTATTTTTGTTTTAATAAGACTGTTTTAAAATATTCACATGTTTATATATTTTTAAAACAAAATGATTTAAAATATTTTGTTTAAAATTTTTTAGTGTTTTAGAAAATTTCATATTATAGAAAACTTTAGTTTTTTGTCGTTAAGATTTTAATAAAAAGATGTGTTTTCTATTTCCTACATAAAATCTATTTTAAAAAAAATATAGTTTGATTTAAAAAAAAATAGATAAGAGATGGAAACATAGCAATTTAATAAAATTTATTTTTAATAAAAGAGAGAAACTTGTATGAGTATTTAAATTACTATAATACCTTTTGGAAGGAAAAATTAATATGTGAATGTCTAGAAAAACAATAAGTGGTAAAAATATAAGTTAAGAGAATAAAAAGTGACAATAAAAATATTATTTTATTAGATGTTATAGATTTCAGATAACCTAACACTACACTAAACAAATAAATTTATAATTTTACTGGCGGACAAAGCCGTCAAGATATCTATCGTAAAATCACTAATGAAATACATTAAATTATGATTTTCTATTATTATATTTTTCAATTTGATGGAGTTCGTCGATGTTCCGACGCTAAAATAAAGTTATTAATTCTCACAATCAAACTTTAAAGAACAATCACTCAATCGTAAGTCGGTAAAGATAACCATTATAACATCTTACTAAAATACAGTGTATTTTGATTTTAATTTTCTCTAGTGTTAAAAGTAAAGTTTATTGCAATTCTTGTGACTTCTTTTAATTAAGGGAACAATTATGCTCTAGTTATTTCAAGTGTTTTTAGTTCTACAAATACTAAGTTCTTTTACAGTATTATAATGCTAAAAGTTTTGATTAGTAATTAGTTTGTGTATGTAAATTCAGGTAATGCAAGCTTACTTTTACTGTTGTTTAAGGTTATGCTCAATCCAACTGTATAAAAGTGTTAGCAATGTAACGTTACTTTTACCCAACTAAAATTCATCTTCATATTTGAAGTGTTGTCATTTTGAACTTTTCCTATGTGAAATGGTCTTGCATTTAAGAACGAGTCACATGTTGAACATAGATTTAAAACTTTAGGGAGACCCAAATTTGATCATTCAAAAAAATTTGGTGTCCTTTTAACGTTTGTTGCATTTACAACCAAAGAGAACAATAGTTTCGTTTAACTAATTCTTATATATTTCATTTAGTTCGTTTAATTTAGAAAATAAACATTTTATGATAATTCACAACAATAAAACGATGAATAAAGATTGATTGATTTTCAAATTAGATAAAATATAACTGATTTTATTAAAAAAATATTAAAACTTGGTTAAAACTTGGTGGGATATACTGGGTTTGTTTGTTTGTTTAAAACTTGATTATTATTTTGTTATCTTTTTTTTAGTCTTTATGAATTTAAAAGTGGAAAAGAGCTCTAAATGATTGTGTCTAAACAGTTTACGTTGCTCAAATGTCAGAACTTGATAAGTCATATGGTCTTTCACGAGGTAAAGATTTATGGCTTTGGTAAAGATTAATTGACTGAAGAGTCTCTAAACATGCGGACATCAATAGATCTATAGTGTGGTTGCATTGATTAATTAGTAAATCATTTACTCATCACTTGCGGCTTTGCAATGGAAATTTGGATGCAAGGTTTGGGTTGGCGTACGATCACTTCGGAGAACTAGTTAACATTTGTCGAACTGCTTAAAGTTTCAAAATCAATTAACAAAAACAAGTAGAGTTTAAAGCTATTTCAAGCATTCTTCGTTTTGAGCCTTTAATACAACTGAAAGACGAAATGAAAATATATTTTACAATAGGAGATGCCACTCATCCAAAGTTGTAAAAGAAATTAAAGTAAACATGTTTATTTGGATTAAAAATAGGATTAACATCTTCAAACTTAAGCTCAACTTTTTAAGACAAGGTACCTATGACATTTAATAAAGAAAGGTTATGGGTTCAATTCACACTCTGAGTAAAAATACTTAAAGTTGAGCTAGTGGATTTTCTCAGTAATGAGTTTCCTCTTAAGGAGGTTGGAGGTGTCATCACGACTGAAAAACGGATAGGTTGATCCGATTAAGATAACACATATTCTCTGAATCAGAGCTATACATTTACCTTTAAAAAAAAAGATAAATATGTGGGGTGATCTTTCTTCCTAAATTTTAGATTTTTAGGCATACAAGGATACGAAAGTAACGAAACGAAATAACTCCGAATATTGAAGCGCTATTAATGATTTGACTAACCAACGTTTGACCGTCAAAGTTTTTGTTTTTTATTTCTTTAAATGTTTCTTTCCCCAGAACAAGTTACATAACCAGTCCTTGCGTTTCTTTGATATTTCATTTTACTCTAATAGTTTATAGGTCATGCTTCACATAAAAATTAAACATTAATTTAACAAAATTTGTCCACCACTTCATCCACTTTAACAAGATTTACTTTTAATATGGCATGAATCATGTGGATGATCATATTATATGCTTCTAAGTCTCTATTTTTATCTTATCTTTCTTTTTATACTTTATATATGTTAATTAAAAATTTGTTAAAGAGAGCAGACTTAAAAAAAGATAAAAACTTTAATTTTTTAGACAAACATATATCTAAATAATAAATATTTCTTATAGATAAAGATATGCTTAAAATAATAATATAATGCATAATTTATCATATACGTAAAAATATAGTTATGAATATTAATTACATATTATATATAAATAAGGTAATTATGTATTTTATAAATTATAAACAAACAAAGCCCTGGCAGTTTGTACTTTGATAATAGATCTCAAAATAAATCAAAGCTCTTTAATTTGAACTTGTGGAGGTCGAGATCTATTACTTATTGCTCTTAGGTGAGCTCCAGCTCTGCTCAACACTACTGCAAACATAACATAATGATAAATTTAACAATTAAAACGCATATACAGCAGTCAAGTTATACATATGAAATTTTACTACTCTCCTCTATAAAGTAGTAGCTAGGTACATCTCTTTAATACGATTACGACCAACACAATGGTTTGCATGTCCAACTGGAAAAAATAAACAAGTTAAATGTTGGTATTACTTAACGAAAAGGGTGTTAAATGAGTTGTGTTTGACGAGTTGACGTTTAAAACCAAACTCCATTTAAAAATTTTACATTTCAACACGACATGAACCTAAAAATTGTGTCACAACAAATTAATCATGAACCTAAACATGACACACGTCTTCGTAGATCGACAATGGGATAAATATGAGCTAGAAAAAAAAGGTCTTGGCTTTTCACATGTTAATCCTCTAACATAACAAATATACAACTAAAAGACGTGTTAGATGAATTACGTTAAAACCATAAAACTTGATACTCCTCTTTTATATTTTAAATTTGATAAAAAATTCCAACAAGAATATGTTATTACGTAAACCACATTTTATTGAATCATAAAGTGAACACAATTAATGGATAAAAAATGTCATTTAAACGTGTTTTGTTGGTTCAAGTAACTATTATAAAAAATAAAATAAAAAAAACAATTAGACTAAAATTAGACGTGAACTTTTGTGACATGTTAAAAACTCGCGCCCTTGCCCCCTGCTTAAAGACATGTGAATGAAACCGGGCTTTAAGATATGTGAAATTTTTTTAATGGACAACGAAAACTTTAAGCACGGTTACCTAGGTAAATTTATTGGTAAAAGATTATTCATGCCCGCGAACATAAAGAGTGCTGGTGACATTGGCTAAGCTTTACTATGGCCGGAGGGGGCCACCGACCCCCTTGTTTTTTCGTCGGTAGTGTTAATCTTAGGTCCGGTAGTGTTAATTTTTGGTTCGGTAGTTTAAAATTTCATACATATATATATTGAGTTCGTCCCGCTTAAAAAAAATTGTATTCGCCCCCGCCCCCCTTATAAATTAGTTTAAGCTCCGTCACTGGCTGGTGACCTGTCCCGCCCACTATTGCAAAGGAGACCCACCACCCAAAGACGCACTGTGACAAAACCTCTGGTCCACTTAAAATATATTGCAACAAGTGAGACTTGAACTAATGATTTTTACTTTAAAAATCATGGGATACCTTCTTATAAATCAATTGATTTGAGGCTTATTGACTAACATACGTGAATTAAACGATAAGATAGACTATTGTTTTTAAATCCTCACCGTTTAACTTAACCTTTTTATTACACTCTTTCTTATATCTATATTTTAATCCCTTCCCACTGTTACTCAAACTAAAGCACGATGCATATTTAAAAGAAATTAGAATAAATTGTAGTGAATTCAGATAGTGTGTAAAGGTGTATTAACACGTGCATTTATGACTTTACCGCGTAATGCGTATACACCGGGGTTATCTTAGATATGTGATTACACATTCGTGAGTTCAGATTCAGAAGGCCCTAAAATTGTCAAAGGCATTATAGCCCAGCGACAACTTGGTGGTGGGATAAGACTTAGGGCCTATTAGGTCATGGGTTCGAATCTCACAAAGGGAGGGTTTTCTCATAATTACGAGTTTCCTCCTGAATTGGTGACTTGGTGGTGGAATATGATCGCGTGGTAACACTGATAACACGATGATACTCCAGTGATCCGTGAGTGATTCCAATTTAGCCGTTCAAAAAAAAAAAAGAAGACCCTAAAATTAATTTCACTCCGATCTAATCTCTACAGCATTTATTGCTTTCTTGACATGTGATTATACTTTCTATAGAAATAAGGGAGAATTACATATCTTCAAATGTGTTGATATAAAACAATAGAAAATTTCCTATTCTTTTAATTCATTATCTAATTTCGTCAGGTAATTATGTAATCTTTTTAATCAACGAATTAACGTAAAAAAATGTACATTTTTCAGTATTGTGTTAGTTGAATATTATCATTTAAAAAAACAATGTATAACACAATAGTCAATATTATACACAATAGATAACATAATTACCAATAGTAAACTCGATGTTCAGCATTAAACATAATGAGCTGCTTTAATGGTGTAACTTTAAAACAAAAAGTATTATATGTAAAAGTATTGAGCGTTTAAAGAAATCGGTGGAACTTGAAGATAACCAATTCTTTATCATTTAAAGTTTCAATTATTTATAATTATGTCAATAGATTTACTTAATCATTCGATCTAAGATCTGATTATTAATAATCCTTCTTTCTCATTTTATTTTCCCCATTTCTAAAATAAATAGACTTATATAATTCATGAATATATTTAACAAATTTCGTCATACAACAATATAATTTATTAATATATTTAACAATTATGGGTAACTCCATCCTAAAAAAAACACGTGTTCACGTCTAACGGTCCACTTTGATCATTAGAAATGGACTTGTATTAATGGCATAAAATAACAAGGTATATGTACTCTATGGCTAAAACAGAGGAAAAAGAGTCAAGATTTATAATCGCATTCAGATCGATCCTTCTCATTTGTGCATCAATGGCAACATTATAAAAATAAAATATATACATACAAAAAAACACATTCATTTTTGTACCTCTTTAATATTATAACTAGTAAGAAAACAGATTAGTTATGGCTTTTAATTGTTTATATAATAACCACAATTAATAGATAAATGCCTACCTGCTATCATGATGTAATATTTCAAGGTTCTATGGAAACTATGTTTAATTTAAAAAAAAAAAATTTGAATGAATATACTAGGTTAGAAACGCCTATAATTACGGGTTTAATTATAAAATACCTATTTATAGAATAAAACGTTTTTAATTAATGATGCTTGCGGGTCTTCTTTTATAACCTTGATACCGAAGGTGAAAACGCCTTTAGGTCTCAAGGATTATAGGCCGATTACTCTTATTGGGATGGTTAGCAAAACTATTTCTAAAGTTCTTGCTGTCACACCCCAACCTGGACGGTAGAAACGTCGAGGTGTGAGGGATACGATTGTTCACAAATGACCCCTGATGTTTTTCCATCTTTATTATTCCATGTTGAAAGTTTTGAAATTAGTTTCAAAAATGACATCAAACCCCCCATAGTTATAGTTTGTCTTAAAATGTTTCTATTATTATTGTTATTATTATTATTATTATTATTATTATTATTATTATTATTATTATTATTATTATTATAAAAAATATATATAAAAATCGTAGTAAAATACGAGATGTTACAGTCTCCCCTACTTGAAAGAATTTCGTCCCGAAATTTTGTTTACGAGATGGCTGAGACGAAAGATGAGGACACTTTGAAGAACTTTCAGGTTTTGATAAGGTATCAAAAGAAGAAAATTCATCATCGATTAAGCTGACCTCTTTAGTGTTTACTTTATGTGCAATGGCAGAGCCATTAGAGGTAAAAAGAGAACTTTCAGGTTTTGATAAGGTATCAAAAGAAGAAAATTCATCATCGATTAAGCTGACCGCTTTATTGTTTACTTTATGTGCAATGGCAGAGCCATTAGAGGTAAAAAGAGAACTTTCAGGTTTTGATAAGGTATCAAAAGAAGAAAATTCATCA
>BJCN01315980.1:0-11901 GCA_018326445.1 Flaveria brownii
TTATTATTTTATTATTATAATTAATTTAGCTGCTTAACTTGTTTTTATCTTATAACTTTTAAAATATAACATTTTATAAAATTTCGAATACGTCATTGGGACAAGCTTATTTTTCTCTACGAGTCGACCTAAGTTTCATTAAAAACAGATAATGTTTAAATATAATATATTATTATATTTAAATATATTTAAACGGTCTCTTACGACTCTAAAATTAGTCTAGAAATTTAAAATTTTAAATAGTTATTTTGCTCGTTACTTACTCGTTTAACAATATATGAAAGAAAAACTTCGTAATTTGTTTATTTATAACTATTAAGTTAGGGGTATTACAATGCTTAATATGATGCAAGAAATGTTATGTAGTATGATGTATGTGTGGTCATTATATGGAGGATAAAGCTTATATTTTCTTATTTATCTAAAACTAGAAGTCACTCAGCAAAGCTGACTTTTATGCATAATAGTGGGCAGGTAAATGTTGATGCTGAGGATGGCACCAGGGAGCTACTTGGAGAGCAATGGATGGCATTCCTGTATATGAAATCTTTATTGTAATTTAAGACCATGCACTATGTTTTCATTCTATTTAAAGACAAATATATGAGTATAATATGATTTTCAAGTTTTAAATGAATGTTTATTTAATTTTGCTGCAATGTTTTATTTATAAAGTGATCTTTTGCTATGATTAACCAACTGTGAGGTTTTCCTGTAACGGGGCCTTACAGCTTGTCTCTTAGAATAGGTTTCCTTGGATGTAGCTATCCCTTGGTGTCTCTAAGAAGCTGATGAAAGGGACCTTTGGTGAGTTGTCAGGGTAAGAGAAAAAATAGTGATGTGGTTCTCTACAATCCTTTTCAATCACATGCAAGGCAAAACTCTGTTGATTGCTAGAGTTGCCAGATGGATTTTGCATGTTCATCTCCATCTGGTAATCGCTGAGTATGCCATACAACTCAGTGAGAGTGAGAGTCTTGAGATTTTCAGTCCTCTTAATGACCACATAGTAGTGTGTCCATTTTCTAGGAAGAAAGGACATAAACTTTCTCATAATATCCTTGTTCTCCAGTTTTACTCCAACATCCGCTAGAGTGTCCACAATCTCAACATACCTAAAGTATTGTTGAGTCATGGTTTCACCTGTTTTGAAGGTGAAGTTCTCAAACTGCTGTTTCAGAAGGTCTTTCTTGTTTTCTTTGGCTTTAGTAGACCCTTCATACATCAGCTTTAGTGCATCCCAGAGCTGCTTAGCAGTTTTGTACTTTTTGAAGCCTCTGTAGATGGCATTTGGAAGAGCAATTTGGAGGGAAGTCATGACTTTCTGATGTACATCTATTCTTTTTCTATCTTCTTCAGAGTAGTCAGCCACTTCCTTTGGAATCATGCCACCTCCAGCAGCAGCTGAAGAGGTGCATGGAATGTAAGGTCCTATGGTAACAGACTCCCACATCCTGCTATCTTGTGACTTGATGAAGCCTTCCATTCTTAGACACCAAGTATCAAAATCATCAGGAGTGATCAGTGGGGACTTTACCATGGTACCGGTTTCTATATCAGACTTGGATATTGCCATTTGAGATGTTAAGTGTTTTATAAGAACTGAGGAGATTTAAGATAGTGAGATCTTACAATCAAGAGCCTGGAAAGCTCTGATACCAATTGCAGGACCTGTTAAGGGATGGTCAATGCAATCAGTCTCATAATAAGGAGAGTGTTACACTTAACAGTTCAAATAGGAAACCAAATTTAAGAACAAGATGCAAAGAATACAAGTAACAGTGAGATAAAACTCAAGAACAATATATATGGTTTTTAAGAATGTTGTATATTAATCTCAAGTTCTCTAACAAGAGTTACAATGAATAAGTTCATATAAAATACAAGACCCTGAGATACTTTATACTACATCCTACAACCGGCTATACTTGGAAAGCCAGTTGGAACATTGAAAGACAATAAAATCAATGTAGAGTCAAAAGGCAGATTGCCTTTTGACTGGTGACTATGACATGTCATAGCTCACATCCTAATATGTTACAAAAAGGATAAAAGTACATAAAGTAGAAAGTCACAGACTCAAAACCTCAATGTACAGTTGCAGAAACATGGACCTTTTCACCAACTCATGCAAGTTGCTGAGTCTTCAAAGTTGCAGCGGGAAGTGGGTTAGCTTTCTGCAAAAGTACATCCGAGAAAAGCATGTTCTCCTCTGTCTTCGGAAGAAATCAGTCTTCACTTTATATGGCTTCGGAAGACTTTGTCTTTTTGAAGCTTCGGAAGACTTCATCTTTTGGCTTCGGAAGATTTGGTCTTTGGCTTTGGAAGATTTTACACTTAAAGCATTTCTGAGTATAGTGTAAAGCTTTCGGAGTAACTTTGGCTTCAGAAGATTTTATACTTAGAGTAATTCTTGTTCTAAGTATAAAACTTCCAGAGCAACTTTTATTTGGTATTGAGTGCATGCATGTAGGAAGCCTTTGGTTGCTTTGGTTGCATCAAACTTTATGTTAAACCTTACACTATGTTTAATTAAAGCATTTTAGAAATCAGTAGTTTCGTCTAATGTTTAGAAAGTAGTAAAACTAAAGTTTGGTATTCAAAGCAGTGTGATTTAAAACTCGAGTTGAGCAATCTAAATAACATGTTAACTTTAATAATAATGTATTAGTTATCATATGCAAAATGGAGTGAATCATTATTTTATGTTGTTTGTTAGGTATAAAAATACGAAAGAATGAAATACCAAAACGGTTACGGTAGTGGTGGCTAGCGGTGGTGGTGGCCGATGGTGGAGACCGTTGGTGGTGGATATGGTGATGGTGGTAGTGGACGTTACTGGTGGTTATGGTGGCGGTGATTGCCGATGGTGGTGGTGGCGGCGACGGTTGTGGTGGTGGTGGCTGGTGGTTAACGGCGGTGGTTATGGTGTTGGTGATGGTGGCTTATGGTGGTGGTGGCCGGTGGTGGTGGTGGTCGTGCGTGGTGGTGGTGGTGGCCGATGATGACCGATCTTGGTGGGCGATGATGATGATGGTGGTAATCGTGGTGGTTGGTAGTAGTGGCTGGTGTTGGGTGATGGTGGCCGGTCATGTCTGGTGGTGGCGGCTGGTGACAACCAATCTTGGTGATCGACGGTGATAATAGTGGTTGGTAGTGTTGGCCGATGTTTTTAGTCATCTAATTAAACTAAAGAAAACATAGAAATGGTAATGAGGGCAATATTTTTAGAACTGGACCAGATAACAAACCAAACATCTTGTCGTTTCACTTGTAGGACCAATTGGACCTTTCGAATCAGTTGCACCAGTCGAACATGATTTAAAAACCAGATAACGTTATCATAATATAAGTATTTAGGAAAAAATATAAAACATAACAAAAAGTTCTAAATATATTTAAAGTATTAATTTGCCACATGTTAAACTTCAAGGACTATAATGAAAATGTAACCCTATATATAAACAACATTTTTTACTACGCTTCATCTCTAGCCGCTCTCAAGTCCACTTTCTCTCTTTCCTCTTAATTTTTCTCAAATCATCTACGGTGATGAATAGTGAAAGACCCATAGCTTCACTCTTTCAATGTTATTCATTTTGAGTTCATTCTTCACACCATAGTGATGCGGCTATTGAGAAATAGGCGAGTGAGGAGGTGCAAGGGGTAGAACACGAGGGTGAACCAGTATATCACCGTCATCACCATCATCCATCTCTTTCCTTATTCTGTTCTCAAGTTATCGTTTTATCCCTAACCTTGATCTCTAATCAAATCCCACCACGCATTCCCCCTGACCGCTCAACATTTTCCTATGACCAAGGAAAACCCCCTGCCACTGATGTGATTATCATCTGCAACCTCTAAGAAAAAGCGAAACCCTTTGACATATGTTGGGTTTATGGAGCCTTGATTGGGCTCAGGTCTAATGAAGACAAGAAGACACAAGGTAGGAGCCGACCCTAATTCTATTTGGGTCAACTTAATTTTCTTGTTCACTAAAATTATAACCCTAGATCCATCTCTCTATATATGTAACATTGTACTTTTAGGGGCTGTTTGGGATTGCTTTTTTATATCTCCTTTTGACTTTTGGAGGGGTGAAAAGACCAAAATGCCCCTCCAAAAGTCAAAAGGATAAAAAAAAGCAATCCCAAACAGTCACTTAGTACATCACGTGTGAGACAGAAAGTAATAAAAGTATTAATCTGATTGTAGCATCTGGACGTAGGTCACATCAATCGAACCACGTAAATCTCGTGTGTTCATCTTTGTTATTATTTTCTCTTAAAGTTTGATTGTGTTTGTGTGTTGATCATTAACCAAATCCCTAACAACATCTGAGAAATTGACGAGATCAAAAGTAGTCATCACTCTAATCTCTTTTACGCCATGTACCTAAGTTTACTTAGGGCGAGAAGAAAATGGAAACATTTATTTTCTTTTCAATTATCTTCTTTTCTTTCTCTTCTCTTTTTTCCGCTTCTTTTCAATTTGGAATGATTGATTTTAACTTTCATTTCACTTCTATTTTCCCTTTTTAAGTGAACTCAGGATTGCAAATTTCTTATTTTCCTCTCATTTTTTTCCAGCAAAATAAATTCATGAACATAATAATTTTTTCTTTCTTTTCACTTCTCTTATTTTCTCTCATTGAATGAACTTGGGAATGAAGTGCACTTACCCTAAAATCAAAAGAAAAGATGACGAGCTTCATCGGCGGGATTCAAGGAAAGAAATAGAGATCAATACGAGAATAGAGAGATCCACATGACGACTGCTGGAAATTGAAGTGGGGTTTTTTTGTAAATTATCAACGATTTGTGATCGATTTAAAAATAATCTAAAAATATAATGTAAATACCGACATACAGAATTAATAATATATATAATATAAATTATAACTTAATATTTTTTTATTAGTTTTGTGTAATTATGTTTTAAACTATTGACTTTTATCAACATGTTATTAATGTGAACTCAATTTACTAAATGTGATGGAATGTCAAAACTCTTTCCCAAATTATATACTCATCAAGTTAATATCAAAGAATTTGAAAATTTTTTAGTGTGGCTATAATTGCTCTATTATTAATAAAGATGACAAAAGAATAATAAAGTTTAGGCATTTGTAATTTTAGCTACCGGAGTTTTTCTTACTAAATCTTTCAACCGGTGGCGGTGATTTGTAGGCTGGTAGTGCAGGCAATTAAGGAAGTGGGGGCGTGGAGCTGAAGGTGAAGGGCCGGTGGAGTTACGATGGCCTGATCATGTTGAGACGCATGATTTGAAGAGAACAAGAGAAATAAATGTAGGTGAAAAACCCGGAGAAGACGGCGTTGAAGCCTTTCTTTTAATTCATTTAAAGTACCGACCATAGTGGTGGAGCTTAAGTATGGTCAACAGCGCTACGGTGGATGGTGGTGTTGTGTCGGCAGCTACGGAGGTGTCATTCTGGTGTGCTGCGGCAGATAAGGGAGGTGGTGGCGGAATTGCTAAGGATTAAGGACGTTGAATTGCTAGTGCGGCGGTGAAACCCATCAGAGAAAAAGAATAAGAAAGGTACATGCGACTAAGCTCCCCAACACCCCGGTCCCCCAAATACCCCCTCTCTTTACAAATGACAAATGAAGAGGAACCGAATCAAGCTGCAACAAAGGTAGTACAACTCGCATAAACAGCAATATTTTATTGTTCGTTATGTTTTTTAAGTTATAGGGTAATATCACCCTAAGGGGGGGGGTGTCCTAATAAAATCACAATGTTATGTGAAAGCTAGAGAAAACCAATAAAACCAGTCACATAATTTGCAAATTTTTATCACTACCATTTATATTTGTGTATGTGTGTATATTATTAAGGGTATGAATCAAATAAAAAATCGTAGCATGGTTTTTACATACATGTCATATATAGGTTACGTATACGTTACCATTTTTCATTCTACATAGTGTTACGTATACGTAAGACTTTTTTATTTTCGTATATATGTTCAACGTATATATAACAAAACTTAAATAACCTTTCAACCATTAAGATAACAAAAAAATTATAAACTATATTATTAGTTTTCGTAATTTTTTTTAAATAACTATTGATTTTCTTCGTAAGATTCAATTATTTTCCTATACTAATATTTCGAGAATAGAAAATTAATAACAGATCGGACCGTTCGAAAAGCTACATCATATCTCCCCCCTTTCTGATTAAATCGATCAATCATCATCCAGTCATCATCGCTGCTTTAATTACGTATACATTCACGTATATCTGATTTTCTAAACCCTAGTTCTACGAATATTCCTTTGAATGAATTCAATCCAATGCATTGGTGTTACAAGAAGAGATCGAATCATAATCATTGGATTATAAACAGCAACAAACGTCAATTTCAATCGTATAATTTGGTCCGATCTGATTATAATGAAACCCTCGCCTGCGAATTTATCATCTGCATTGAAGAAGATCAATCGGAGGAAGTTCGTCGTCGGTGGTGCTAGGGTTTTTTGTTCGATTAGGGGATCATTATGCAGCTACACTTCTCACCTAGTATGAGAAGTATAACGATATCGAGCAGCAATGGATTTATTGATTTTATGAAGATCAAGATCGCAGCTCGACATATTTCGTACCGTACTCTTTTTCATGCCATTCTCATTCTCGCTTGCTTGTTGCCGTTCGTTTTCATCGTTACGGCGCTTGTTACTCTTGAAGGTGTCAACAAGTACTCCTCATTTGGTACATAGCTCTTTTGTTTGAATTGATTATCTCTTGATCTACTTTTCGTATAGACATTACGGATATAGTTGTGTACAATGTGAGTCGCATTGTAGATCTTGATGTTTTTTTTTATTATTCTTATTAGTTTTTCATTGCTTCTTGGTTGCGTCAATGTTGTTTCTAGATCTTGATTATTGTCTGTTAGTAGTTTAGTTTTGATTACAAGTTGATTAATTAGGTTCCAGATGTTAAATTAATAACCAAAATGAGTATGATATATGAGTCAGCTGTAAAATCATGTATGTCAACTTTAAGTTCTATCATAAACAATGTAAGCTCCGATGAGACATTTAAGCGTGTTTGTTTGAGATTTCTTGCATCTGATGGATTGAATGAGTGTGTGAATTGGTTTTGATTTTGATCATGGCTGGGTGGAATAACTATTGACATTTGATTGATGAAATATTGTAGTTTGAGTATCTTGTGGCATATTAATCTTGCTACACAGAACACTATTTGTGTGTTCTCTTTATTTCTTCATTTTTCCCAGGCATGTAACTTCTCACTTTTTTTTTTGGTATTTGAACATTGATTTTTGAAAGCTTAGTTGATTAGCATGGTATAATCATGTTTTTCTTGTGCATAATGCTCCAAAACACTAGTTTCTACTTTATAGCTCAAGACCATTTTTGCACTTTACATGCTTATTGGGAAGACAAAATTATTGTCGAACTCACTCATATGTATGTCAAGCTCACTATTTGTACTAGGATTATTTCTCGCTTATATTTACTCTTCTTGTTAGGTAATTAGCATACGCCTCTCACTATCGTCTGGCCTTTCTTGTTACTTTCTTTGACTCTGAAAATTGCTAAAATAAAAAAAAAATCTGTTTATAGACGTTGGGTGGAAGTTGAAACGTCTTCTGATCTGCTAACCTTCTTGGAAACTTGTCAAAACACATTCTTCTAATTTTCTTTTCTAATGTTTGTTAATCTTAATTCCTTTTTAAAAAGACATTGTCTGGATGTTATCTTTTTTTTTCCCCTTATATTTTATTAATTCTTTATAACACATAGGCTTGAAAACATCTCGATAAATACTTATTTTATGTTTCAGATTGTTTAGGCAGGCGTTTGGGACCAAAGCTTCTTGGGAGGGGTGAAGACTCAAGGGTAAACCTTCTACACACAACTTCTTCATTTATTTTTGTTTATGGCTCACCATATATAATAACTTGAACATTTTTATGTTGGTCAAAGCAGAGGCTTGTCAATGAACTTTACAAGACCCTTAATCAAGTGAACTATGTTGAAATCCCAAATGATTTAAAGCTCCCCGAAAACTTTAAACAGCTTGTTACAGAAATGAAAGACAACAAATATGATGCAGATGAATTTGCTGTTATATTGAAAGGAATGGTATGTTTACTCACCATGGTATTTATGGTTTTGACTGTCGGGAACTTTTGTAATTATTCTTTATGAAGCTTATGAAACGAGATAAGAGTGATGGAATAATTTCTGTACTGATCTTATTCTGTTTATTGAATTTGACAGATGGAAAGATCTGAAAAGGAGATCAGAGAATCAAAATTTGCCGAATTGATGAATAAACACTTTGCAGCTAGTTCTGTTCCAAAAGGCATCCATTGTCTTTCTTTGCGGTTGACTGATGAATACTCTTCCAATGCACATGCACGCAGACAATTACCTTCGCCAGAATTACTTCCAGTTCTTTCTGACAATTCATACTACCACTATATCTTGTCAACTGACAATATCTTGGCAGCGTCAGTTGTGGTCACTTCAGCAGTCCAGTCATCATTAAAACCTGACAAAATCGTCTTCCATGTGATAACCGACAAGAAAACTTATGCAGGCATGCACTCCTGGTTTGCTTTAAACCCTAGTTCTCCTGCAATCATTGAAGTAAAAGGTGTTCATCAGTTTGATTGGTTGACCCGAGACAATGTTCCAGTTCTTGATGCTGTTGAAAATCATTATGGAGTTAGGAACTATTATCATGGGAATCATTTAGCAGGGGCTAATCTTAGTGATACCACTCCAAGATCTTTTGCCTCGAAGTTACAAGCTCGAAGCCCCAAGTACATATCATTGCTGAATCATATTCGCATATATTTGCCAGAGGTAATCAGAATTAGACGGTACACATGCTTTTCCTTCTCTTTGATTATAGAAACAGTGATAACAACCTACAATACATGTATATATTTATCAATCTGTCCATTTGTAAAAAAGGTTCTGTATGTAGCTAGTAACTTAGTTATATTGCTAGTTCTGTTATTCTTAGCAGTATTAATTGAAGTACGCGTGGAAAAGTGGGTGGGGTGGGTCATGGTTCAAGCTTCAAAATGGGTTCTGGTCTGAGCTGGCTTTTTTAGTATGTTGAACCTGATCAGGTCTGTTGAGCTGTGAATAGGTTTTTGTTTCATTTTTATGTTCATTATGACTAACTAATGCACCAAATATAATTACAAAAACTAAATTGTTATAATGATGATCTAATTTTGAGCTAAATTTTGTGTTTTAACCCATGATCTAAAAATTTAGTGCATCACTGTTTTTTATGTTGCTATTCTGATCAGCTCTTCCCCAATCTCGACAAAGTGGTTTTCTTGGATGATGATATTGTGATTCAACGTGATTTATCCCCACTTTTGGAAGTTGACCTTGGTGGAAAAGTCAACGGAGCAGTTGAAACCTGCAAAGGTGATGACACTTGGGTGATGTCTAAGCGGTTCAGAACCTACTTCAACTTTTCTCACCCGTTGATATCCAACAATTTGGATCCAGAGGAATGTGCTTGGGCTTATGGGATGAATATATTCGACTTGCGTGCGTGGAGAAAGACTAATATCAAAGAAACATATCACATGTGGCTGAAAGAGGTGATTTCACACAATGTTTTTACTTTTCATCTTCTCCCTTACAATCAAAGGTGCTGAAACTGTCAATATAGTTCATTTCAAAATTTGACTTTTATTGTGTGCAGAATTTGAAGTCAAATTTGACTCTATGGAGGCTGGGTACTCTACCCCCAGCCCTTATTGCATTCAGGGGTCATGTTCAGCCCATTGACCCGTCTTGGCACATGCTAGGCTTAGGCTACCAAAACAGGACAAATGTCGAGAATGTAAAGAAGGCTGCTGTAATTCACTACAACGGTCAGTCAAAACCATGGCTAGAGATAGGCTTTGAGCATCTTCGCCCTTTTTGGTCAAAATACGTCAATTACTCCAATGATTTCGTCAAAAACTGTCACATCTTGGAGTAGCTGTTACTTCCTTAAGGTTGTCATTATTCATTTCAATAGAGAAACAACATTATTTGCCCAAAATAACATTTGGCAAGTATAGTAAAAGCTCGATCTGCTGCTTTCCCACCTGGGAGAAAAAACCCATACAAGAAGATTCATTCTTTTGATTTGTCACACAACCGCACTTTCTTATAACAGTTAGGATGTGATATAGCATAAAGTTTTTTAATACGTAATCTTGTCAGTGATAGCCCGTAGATCTTTGAAACTGCTTTGTTATAGAACCCTTTTAGTGGTGAACTTTATTCTTAGGTTACATGTCGTTGTCGGTTATTGTCGTGTACGACTCTCGAGATACATTTTTAAAATGTGCAGTAAATTCTTTTTGATCAAATTCCCCATCTTTGATAATTTGTTTTTTACAATTGTGTACTTTGGTTTTAGTAATTATTGCTCTTGAACATATGTACATCATGAGTCTGAGTAACGAGTCATAAATCAACTCAGCTATTTGTGGTTGATATTTGTTTATATACCATCTATCTGGTTTGTCCTTTGTTTTATTATATAAGCTTTCTTTTTAATCTTCTTAAAATTTTATGTATTAAAAATATAAATAAAAATGTATTATTTGTTTGGAATCTGGTAAGTGACTATATGAGTAGGATCTTATGTTTGTTTTCTATATTTAAGGTTCTGATCATACCTTCCACTTCAGTGGTTGGAAACTATTTCTCTTGGAGAATATTAATCAAAGTTATAATGTTATATATCAAAATTAAAGAGTTTAAATGCTTTTATGGGACATAATTAACAGTTTCTTACTAATTATTTATTGCAGTTTGAGCATGTTGGGTCAATAATGTGCAGGGAATCGACTTTTAATTATATACTAATCTTTACCAATTTCAACACATTAATATAACTAGAGTTACTTGATTTGTGCTAAAAGAATTGATTTCACATGTAAATGGTGGGGCTGTCTAACTGGCATCAATCGTGCTGCTTTATAATTATTGGATTTTCTTTTAGCATGTATCATGAATAATAAATTAATAGGTAGAATTAAATATTTAACATGTATTAGTACACTTCGTGCTTCTCAGCTTTTCACATTATATTTAATTTATATAATTAATTCATTTTGATACTTTGGGGAAAATATATTATTTTACTAATATTAATTGTTTTGGGGACATATTTCAGCATTGATGATTATGTTCTTTTAAACGTTAAACCTGGAAATTTACTATTAAAATCTATTTATTATATATTTCCCGTCCACAGGAACTAAGAACTTTGGTGTTTTCAACTATTGTGATGGGAGATATCACCTTTTGATTGAAAGTAGTATCATTCAGTGGCGGAGGATAGTGGAGACCGGGGGGCCGTCGCCCCCCTCTTTTTTCGTCGGTAGTGTTAAATTTTAGTCCGTTAGTGTAAATTTTTGTTCCGGTAATGTAAATTTTTGGTCCGGTAATGTAAATTTTTATATAAATATTGAGTTCGCCCCCCCTTCCCCGTAAAAAAATTAACTTCGCCCCCAAACTCCTACGAGAATGTTCAAGCTCCGCCACTGGTATCATTCCTTACCTTCCATATACACCAACATAAGATTAGAATAATTGTTTGCAATTTCTTCTTTGAGGCTTCATTTGAAGAAAAAATCTTTCATATTTCTAGTAAATTCTGAAAAAAAAAACACATATATTGGTGGAACGTTACACCATTGGCAACTTACATCAAAACAAAATACGTGGAGCAAGCAATGAAGAGATGATCCACTATTTTATGATAATCACCGCATAATTGGCAAACCGAATTAATATCATTATAAATATAGACCAACTCAAAAATAATCATAAGAAACTTTAACAAGCATTTCAGAAAAAGATTCAACTA
>BJCN01315982.1:0-16964 GCA_018326445.1 Flaveria brownii
GGTACTTGAAGAGGATGATGTTATTGAATGGCACTTAGTCATACGTATTAAGGGTAGTAAACCGTTGTTATGCGGTATTTACTGCTTGCATCAATCTACTATGAATCTTGTTCAAGTGGGAGATTGTTGGGTTTTATATGCCCAAGACACATACAAGATTGATGTGGTTAGTACGTTATGATCCAAGTCGGGTCATACCCAATAACAAGCTAAACAAACACCAATATATATATTTATTTGTTGATGAGATCATACAAATAAATACTTACACCAATTTAGAAAATGGGTTTTCTAAAACATTACTTTTGTAAAAGAACAACATTATGTGGATAATTTGTTCATGAGAAATTGTTTGTTTCATTATTTAAGTTGGTTAAATAAAAACAAATGAAAGTGTGTTATTTTATAAAATTAAAAGATGTTTTAATTTTATAAAGTATATGGCTAAGAGTGTGATAATTTTATGAAACAAATTAAAGGGGGGAAACCCTTTTTGAAAGGTGGGTTCGGCCGCCCCTTGTGGGCAGTGGGACCATATCTTTTGCCTTGGTCCTTGCAAGACTCATCTCTCCTCAAGACTCTTCCATCACTTCACACTTTTCTCAACACACACACAAGGCAAAAACCTCTCAAAGGAACACCAAATTTTCAGATTAAAAGAAGAAAGAAGCTGAAAAATTCATTTTTCTTGGCAGCTCTTCAAGATCTTCTTGTTTGATTCGGGTTGTTCAAGATAAGGTTGGTTTTGGTGCTCTACTTCCTAACAAGTAGGTGTTTGGAAAGGCTTGTGGGTATCACAACTTGAGGTCTTCTATTTTGGAGACTACACATCCAAGAACATCATCTCCTTCATCTTTCTATCTACAACATTCTTGTTCAAGAAAGGTTGATTTCTAGAACTCCCTATGGTTGCATTTTTCGTTTTGATAGCATGCTATTTCATATATATAAAAGATTCGCTTCTTGGGTTTTTGTCTTGGATGAATATTGTTCATAAATTTCAGATTCAAAACCACATGTTTAACCTTTATATCCGCTGCATTTTCTAAGTTTAAATGGTTAAACTTATTTATTTTTACATGTGATAAAACCCATCAGAATCAGGTACGATTATGATTACTAGATATACAAGAAAATTTGATGATGAAGTACACGGATGTGTTTACCACCCCCCCACAAGAAATATCGGGTTGATCAAGTAATTCAGAAGGACGCTAATGATTGGTTTTGACTTTGAACAGGTGAGACATTTAGACATTTTCAAAGCTATGTCGTTTTAATGCCAAACCATCAATACTGATTGCAAATGTCAAGAACCTTTTATTCGCATCAGGATGTATGTAATAACTAGTCTTGTGAGTCACGTTCTAGATGATGATTCAGAGATTATCAAGGTTAGGAATTTAAAGACCCAAGGAGTAAAGTAGATCATCAGCTTTGTATTTTCAATTGAAGTTCAAGGATTAAACGATGACGTTATTCATAATCGGTTTAGGATTTGAATAAGTCAGGATATTTTCGATGAGGACAATCATAAATTATCCAAGTATGGCTGGTACACGCGGTTCATCAAATCCATGAACATAGCCGGTGCATTGGTCTAATCAAAAGGCCTGACCATGAATTTATAAAAATTTTACCTTTTTATGAAAGACTATTTTGGGAATGTCATCATCGTGCAATTAAGTTTGGTGATCACCTGAATGAGGATTGATAATTATGAAATGAAAGGTTCCATGAAGCTTGATCAAACTATAAATTGAAACATAAATGCATAAAAAAAGATTTAATTAAAACTTGAATGTCCCGATTTTGGAACTAAGACTAACCTAGAACGGTTAAGATCGCTTTTGAGTTCGGGCATCATGATTTGGCCTAAGAGGTTGGAATACTCGAGCCGATAAATAGGTAATGGAACTCACCCTTCAAGTTACTACATGACCCTTGTCAATTGAAATCTCGAGTCCTTGGTAAGACTGAAAATTGAGGTATGGGAATAGTCACTAAGATATGGATATCACTCCTAGCTTGGTCGTGTCGTTCCCAAAACATGATACCTAACTATTAAGATGAGAACTTGATCCTAACTCATTGTTAAGGATCCACAAGAATAAGATGAGGTAAATCACCATTAAGGTAAGGAAAATCACTCCTATCTTAATGGTGAAATTTTATAAAGACAAAATATAACAATTTGAAAATCCACATCAATGTACAGAATTCATTCCTATTTTGATGAGGTCATTTCATTTGTGAAATACACACCCATAAGAATAAGATGAGTGAAGTTCTCATCAAGGTGCGGATTTCACTCCTATCTTGATGATGGAATTTCACAAAAACAAACAATAGAGAATTGAAAGTCATCACCAAAGTACGGGATTCACTCCTATTTTGGTAAGGTCATTTCATTGGTAAAATACGAATCCATAAGAATAAGATGAGTGAAATTTGTCTTCAAGATAAGGGATTCACTCTTATCCAGAGGAAGAAATTTCATAAAAACAGACAATAGAAAAATAGAAACCGTCACCAAAGTAATTCACTCCTATTTTGGTGAGGTAATTTCATGGGTAAATTACGAATTCATAAGAACAAGATGAAGGAAATTGTCATCAATGTAAGGAATTCACTCCTATCCTGATTATGGAATTTCATAAGAACAATAATAGCAAATGGAAAGTCATCACCAAGGTAAGAGAGTCACTTCTGTTTCGGTGACGTCATTTCCTTTGCGAAATACGAGTGTCCTTAGTCAGAAATTGACTAGAAACCTCTTGCATTTTCTACGGTGCAAAACGATTAAAAGATTTTATAACACAAGATTATTACAAAGCTTGACTTGACAAACGGAAGAAAGGTCAGTTAGAAACTCAGAAACTTTAAATTACCTCAATGTAACATTGACAGGAAAATCATGCTTGCTAAGATTAAGGTTAAAGTTCGGGAGGACCGAATCACTTGTCATAAGTTTTTAGAACTTGAACGGGTAGATAAAACTCGATGAGAACTAGATAGTAAATTCAATAAATCTAGAAAACAAAATCAATGACAAAAATGATTCAAAACAACAATAAGATGTTCCGAGTGTAAACGCTCGATTTGCAAACCAAAGCGAATACATTGGCTCATCAAAGTGTTAGGTCAGCCATAACTTTATTGAAGACACGCATACCTATAAGTAGACACTCACCCAAGGGTTCCCAGGTAAGGTAAACAGATCCATTAATTTATTTGGGATTTACGCGAATACCTTGACTAGAAAGAACACCTTAAGATATAGGCATCTCGCTCTTTCTGCGTTGCATGAATTCAGTTATTAAGCATGGATTTTAACGAGATTTGAAAACCATAACTAAAAAATTTAAAAATTTGAAAACCATTTGATTTAGGCACACACTGCCTTTGGATATGAACTAAAATTTATGTGTGCATTGATTGAAATCAAGGTATAAAGATAGTCACATGAGCCACATAATGTATAATAATGTTTAAACATAGGAAATAAGGAGTAGAACGAGTTCAATGAAAATAAGAACATTTTTTAGATTTATAAAACATATTCAGGATGGTTCCATTTGGTAACAACAGAGCCAGTAGGAACATTGACACGTCAAGGTAACTTAACTCCGATATGCCTTAGGAAATATGTGTATTTTGACTATAATTTATCACCCATCCTGAAAATCCCCAGGTAAGCATAACTGGTCCCATCGTTGATTGGGATTTATGCAAAATGCTTGCCTTAGCCCGAAGACTTTTTACTAGGAAAATCAGGATACAGGTGGTTATGAGTCACATAGTTTCCTTATAAGCAATTAGAATTAAAACCGTGATAAGACTATTAAGGATTAGGAACAAATACTAAAGAATCCAAAGCATTCGATATAAGGCATACGATCCCACTTGTAGTCGAGAATTAGTTTAAGAAAAGACATCGACGTGTTGGGATAAATGATGAGTTAGAATGTTTAAGATTCATACGAATAAGAAGTTAGAGATAAAAAAGACGGTAAGATTTGACATTTAAGATAATCACCTAAAGCATAGTTTAACTAAGGAATAACAAGTAGCACGTAAGGGATCTATCATGTAACATCTAGAATCATGCAGTATGTAAATAGATAAACTTTCAAGATCAGGTAAAGTTTTCATATTAGGGTCCTTATGTTAACCATAGTATAGTTCACCATTTCTAATAACCTAGATCCCTATAGTTATGGGCTCTGATACTAATTTGTCACACCCCACCCTTAACGGCAGAAACGTTGAGATGTGAGGGTTAAGATTGTTCAGTGTTACACAACGATATTTCAAAGTGTAAATATGATTAAATCATAAATTTCAAATTGTAACATTCAATTACAAGTATCAAAACAATCAAATAAACATAAGTCTAAACATAAGATTCCAAGTCTAAAAGTTCTTATTTATTTAATCTAGGTCCATCCCTAGATGATTTCAACACTTCAAAGATCAGTCAAACAAGCTGGGGCAATTCCTGAAACATGTTAGAAAATAAGGTCAACATATGATATGTTGGTGAGTTCCCATAAGTTTATACATACACAAATGAGACTTTAAGTATAGCAATTCAAATCATAGTTATCAAACCTTGACAAAGATATGTGCACAATAAGATATAAGATTAGCTAAGTGTACTTGGTTCCCGTGATGAACAAGAATACATCATCAGGAGCTGGCAATAACCTCGGCTTTAGCACCAAGTAGGCTTGTCAGGCCCATACATCTATGACGTCGCTAGGCTTGCAATAGTTAATGATTGTCATATAAGATAGCCTATCACATAATAGTCACATAAGTCTCAAATAACCATGTTATAAACATGAAAATTGAATTGCATGTGCTTTACAAGTCTTTAAACGATTTTACAAGTGTACTTTTATAAGTTTTACATGTTTCATCCCAAAACGTGTGAAATAATGTAAAAAGGGAATGTGAGAAACTCACATGATAATAAGATATGCTCTAAATAAGGATACAGGAATAGACACTAACGGTTTTCCTTACGGTTAACCTAAAAATGCTATCTTAATTTAGAATAACAATGACTTAAAGACTATAAAAAATTGTCATCAACTAGGGTTCTTACAAGAATTTAAAATCTAACAAACTAGATTTTAAAATATTTTGATTGATTTATAACTTGAAAATAAATGAATTTAAGAATAATAAAAGAATATTAAATTGAGGAAAGATTATATAAAGTTGAAATATTAAAGATGTGAAAGTAAATAAATTCTCATTTACTTCTAATTACCCTGATCAAAATAGTTAATCGAATAATTAATTATTAATTTAAATGATTTGAAATGGTTTGAAATGATGTATAAAATTTATAATGTATAAAAGAATTATAAAGTTAATAACATAGGAAAAAGAGTATAAGAATTTATTTTGATAATAATATATGCAAATAATTAATTTTAATTATTAGTTATTAAATATATTAGACAAATAATTAATTTTAAATAATTAATTATTAATGTAGAAGTCAAAATAATTAATCCAATATTCATCTATTTGAAAGATTATAAAACATTGATTAAAAATAATAATATATATTTATTTTGAGGTGATTTATAAAATATTAAAACTTGTAATAAGTTTTATAAACATTTTACACTTTCAAAATTATCAAAATTGTGTAAAATATATTTTTATAATTATTGAATTATTTTAAAAAATTAATAAATAATTTATGAAAATGTTTTATCACTAAAAATGATTTATATTTAAATATAATATTTTTTTAATTTTTCTGGAATTTAAAAAAAAATAATATAAAGCTTTTTTAAAAAACTGATGCGGGTGCCCGGGTTCGAACCCGAGACCCCTAGTATGCATGCATAGTGTGTTATCCAGTAGGCTAGGGCGCCTATGCCTGCTTAACTCTAATCACAAAAACCCAAATCTAACTATCTTATCAATTGACATAAATTCGTAGTCGAAACCCCAATTTGGTTAGGGCTTTCTCTCAGCAAACAAAGACGAATCAAGAATATATAAGGATCAAACCTGAAAGTGAAGAGAAACTACACGTAGGCTTTCGGTTGAGCCGCAAGGTTTTGAGCCTCGTGTTATTCCTCAAATCGTGAAATCTGTGCAAATGGGTAGAGGGTTTTGGTTTTCGCCGGTGCGTAGATTGTACTCATAAAAGGAATTTTTGAAAGAAAGCGTGAAGGGCAGGTTTTTGGTGTTTCGGATGAATTATTTCGAATGTATAGTCGGGGGTTATGATTTTATTAATCATTGTCAAAATTGATTAAGGGGTTTAATTCGTGGTTTGATAATGTTCGAAATGGTATAATGGCTTCGAGTAACAGATGCGTTTTTGATCGATTTGGGTTGTCGCCTGAAAATTGGCAAGAGCCTCGCCGGCCAGCGGCAAGAAATACGGGGAGGCAGAAGGGAGAAAAAGGGGGGTGTTTTAAATCATTTACAGTTTTACTCCCTGTGGTTTTTAAGTTAGTATTTCAGGTTGAAACTTTCAAAATCAAGTTTTATAAAATACATTTTAATCCCCAACTAAATAAAACCATGTTTTAATAATAAAGCCAATTTATTAATTTATAACAATTTTTGAAATCTCTAAAAGTTTTATAAAACTTTATGTTTTTTATTATTAATTATTTAGCTAAATAATTGAGATCACATTGTAGAAATAAAATTTTATAAATTTAAGATTTATAGTTTATAAATAAACTCTATATTTTATAAGTAAACTTTATTGTCTAAGTTATTTGCTTTAATCCATAATTAAAACTCACAAATGATACTTAAACTTTATAAGAATTCATTTATTTAATAACCTATCTAGTTACAATTATTTTAAATATGGAATAATAAATTTAACTAGTTATCACGAATAATGAAAAATAAACTCCCGTGGTTTTATTATTGACAAAAATGGTCCTTACAAAAATAATAGAAGATAATGATTAATCAACAAAAATATGAAATGTCACAGCTGATGATCAACATCTGACCACTAAATATAGAAAGAACAAGATCAGGGCAGTAAGAAAAACTGCCAAGAAGGTGGGTGAGTCTATGATCAAAATAGACACAAGACAAAAACATGTATTTATCTCAGCTGGATTCCAAGTGGCTAAAAACTCTGATTCAGGAAAGAAGTGTAGTAACAGTACTCCTGTCCCACTGATGTATCAGAAGTTAAAGGGGAAGGCTATTGAAGAAGAAAAGAAGCGCAAGAAACAGTAGCGCTTATGCCCCATCAAAGTTAACATTGAATGCATAATCTGTGGGATGCATAACCACATGGCTAAAGATTATTACTACAATCCAGCAAGCACACATTATGCAAACAATGTTAATAAAGAAGGAGTCAAGGAAGGTTTCACATTTAGACCATATCAGATGGTTCAAGTGTTAAAGAAAGGAAAGCTTGTTTCCGAAGCCAAGTTGTTTTTGGAAGGAACTCATTATTCCGAAAGGAAAATAGCTTTGGAAAACAAGCCCAAGAATAAACAAAGGAATAGAAGGAATCCTTTGAAATCTTCCAAGAAGAAGACTACTTCGGAAGAAAAAGTGGTGATAACTTCTTCCGAGAACAAAGAAGCCTCGGAAGCAAGTCTTGTTACTCAAGCCTCTTTAGGGTCATCTACACTAATCAACCATAGGATGGAATGGAAGATCAGACAAGATACTGCAGCCCAAACCTCTTCTTCACAAACCATAGTTGAACCCCCATGCATACATTTTGGTTCAAATATGTCATCTACATCGGAAGACACGAAGACCAATAAGGCCTAGGATTCATGTTGTAACTAATCATTTCACCTTGTGTTTAGGGACATCCACATGACAAGAATGAAAATATTTGGATTGTGGACAGTGGGTGCTCAAGGAACATGACAGGAAACAGATCTCGCCTACAACAATTTCAATATTTTAATAGAGGTAATGCTCAATTTGGAGGTGAAGCCGAATGATACATTTTTGGTAGAGGTAGTGTATCCAATACTAAGTTAAAAGTAGATAAAGTACACTTTGTCAAACAGCTTGAACACAATCTTCTGAGTGTTCCTTGGTTATGTGATCAAATGCACCAAATGCTTTTTACAGAACATGAGTGTATTATCCTCAAACCCGGGATGATAATTCCTCAAGAATTGGTGCTTCTTAGATCTCCCATGAGAGGAGATATGTACAAATTAGATATGAACAATGCTTCCCCACTAGGTGAAGTGTCATGCTTTCTTTCCAAGGCTAATGGTGATAAGTCAAATATTTGACATAAAAGAATGTGTCATGTTAATTTTAAAACCATGAATAAACTGGTTAAGAATAACTTAGTACTTGGTGTGCCTAAAAATGAGTTTTTTTATAAAGACAACTGTGTTGCTTGTCTAAAATGGAAGCAACACAAGGCATCCCACAAATCCAAAGAGGTTAATTCCATCACCACTTCATTACACTTATTGCACATGGATCTATTTGGTCCCATAAGTATAGTGAGCATTGGAAATAAATCATTTTACCTTGCGATAGTTGATAATTTTATAAGATTCACGTGGGTATTGTTTTAAAAACTAA
Organism: Flaveria brownii; assembly: GCA_018326445.1. Taxonomy (NCBI): domain Eukaryota; kingdom Viridiplantae; phylum Streptophyta; class Magnoliopsida; order Asterales; family Asteraceae; genus Flaveria; species Flaveria brownii. The sequence goes on from BJCN01315982.1 coordinate 8,581, forward strand.
GGATGAAACTACTAAAACGTTAAACACTTTTATTCTTAAAATATAAAATTAAATTGATCATAAGGTAAAAACAATCAGAAGTGATCAAGGGACTAAATTTAAGAATCAAGTTCTTGACTCATTCTCTAACTCAAAAAGGATTACTAGACAATACAGTGCTCCTAGAACTTCTTAACAGAATAGTGTTGTTGAGAGGAGGAACATGACACTTATTGAGGCTGTAGAACCATGTTAGCAGATTCAAAGCTGCCTCTAACTTTCTGGGCAGAGGTAGTCAACACTGTATGTTATGTGCAGAATAGGGTTCTTATTGTTAAGCTCCATGGAAAACCCTCTTATGAGCTATGGAACAAGGGGCCACTGCTCATTGGCTTTCTAAGGACCTTTGGTAGCAGGTGCACCATACTTAACATAAAGGACAATTTAGGAAATTTTTTTGAAAAGTCAGATGATGCTATCTTTGTTGGGTGTTCCTCAAGCTCTATAGCCTATAGAGTATATAATATTAAGAATCATCAATTTGAGGAATCATCCAACATTGTTGTAAATGAACACACTCCTTGTATTAAGGAGAATGGCCCTAACCACGTATTTGATTTAGATTTGTTTTCTAATTATTGTAAACCATCTTGTGAGAATATTTGAGTTGGAACAAGAACTCAGAATGACTCCTCTGATGATCAACTATTTGAGTTACCCGGACCTATTACAATTTCTCCAAGAAGACATGAAGAGCAAGTTCCCACTACTGAAAGTTTTGAAAGCTTGAATATCATTAGAAACAATGGAGATTCAACAAGTTGTCAGTCAGTTGACCATCAAAACTCATCCGCTGACAACTCTAACTCTAAACACCAAGCTGATGATGACAGTAATCTAGAGGAACGGGCAACTTTTAATGCTGCTTCATAGCAAAAGACCATTGATGCTATCACTCATTCATTCAATCAGTCCTCATTAAATGAGTGTGAGACATCATCTGGAACTAATGTTCATAATCCTGAGCAAAACTTCTCAACTGGGAATATCATTGGGGATGTCTCAGAAGGTGTGAGAACTAGAAGTTAGACTCATAATGGGAATGTCTACTTGTACTCATGTTTTCTCTCTGAATTAGAACCCAAGAATGTGGAAGAAGCTCTCAAGGACAATAATTAGGTTGAAGCAATGCAATACGAATTGCTTCAATTCAAGAGATATATAGTATGGAACCTATGTCCATTGTCACCTAACCAAGTCCCTATTGGCACTAAGTGGGTGTTCAGGAATAAAAGAGATGATAGAGGTTTGATCATCAAGAATAAGGCCAGACTTGTAGTTCAAGGATACACACAAGAGGAAGGTATAGATTACACTGATGTCTTTGCACTTGTTGTAAGACTTGAGGCTGTGAGAATCTTCCTTGCTTTTGTAGCATCTAAGAACTTCACAGTCAAATAACTTGATGTCAAATGTGCATTTCGGTATGGGGATATAGACAGAGAAGTCTATGTATGCCAACCACCTAGATTTGAAGACCCATAACACCCCAACTATCTGTGGAAATTGGATAAAGCTCTTTATAGGTTACACCAAGCACCCAGGCTGTGGTATAAGACATTGTCTCAGTTTCTTCTGAAGAATGGCTACACAAGAGGCACCATAGATAAGACATTTTTCATAAAAAAAGACTGGGAAGGACATGTTGCTTGTACTAGTCTATGTTGATCACATAATATTTGGTTTCTCTAAAACTAAATGTTTAAAGACTTTGAAAGCATCTTGAGGAAGAAATTTGAAATGAGTTCTATGGGAATGATGGATTTCTTTCTTGGAATTCAAGTGAAATAGATGGAAGAAGGGTTCTTCATCAATCAGTCTAAGTATGTCAAGGACATTTTAGAAAGATTTGAAATGAAAGATTATAAGGCAGCCAAGATACCTATCCAAAGAAATCACCATCTTTATCCTGTTTCTGAGGGAGAGGATACTGATCATCATCAGTACATGGCAATTATTAGATCTCTAATGTATCTCACTGCAAGTATACCTAATATCATGTTTGAAACTGCATCTGTGCAAGATATCAGGTTGCTCCCAAGGTGTCTCACCTAATTGCTATCAAGAGAATTCTTAGATACCTTAAAGGAGCTCCCAAACTGGGCCTTTAGTATCCTAAGAACAAGGATTTCAAGCTTTACGGTTACACTGATAGTGACTATGATGGTTGCAACAATAGCAAGAAATCCACATCAGGAGGATGTCAATTTCTTGGTGGAAGGATCGTCTATTCACAATGCAAGAAGTAATCATGTGTCTCTATATCAACTGCTGAAGATGAATAGATTGCTACTGAAAGCTGCCGTGCTCAACTGCTATGAATTTAGAATCAGATGTTAGACTATGGTTTTAACTTCATAGAGACTCCTATCCACATAGACAACAAGAGTGTTATTTCTATCATAGAAAATCCAGTCATACTCCAAGACAAAACATATTGACATCATGTATAATTTCATTCGAGATATAACTAAGAAAAACTTGATCAAACTAGTCAAAGTTTATTTAAATGAACAATATGCTGATTTGTTCACCATAGCCTTCAATGAACAAAGATTTAAGTATTTAATTATGGCTATTGGGATGATCAACATTGACTAGTCAATCTCCATTGAAAATCTTTTGAAAATATGTCTTGTCTACATTGTCTATTTACAATCTAAGCCCTGTTACAAAAGGTATTTCTTCAAATTTTCTACAAATTTTTCCAAAGAGAAATTTACCCTCGGAAGAGATCGTTATTCATCTTCTGAAGGAAATTTCATTCCGAAGGTTACAAACTTCTTCTCTCGAAAGAACACTTTACTCTCGGAAGAAAATTTGTCTTCAAGACATACTTTGCTTCGGAAGTAAAAGTGGCTTCGGTAGATAATCAGGAAAGAGAAACACAATTGTTGTCTCGGAAGCAATTTTACTCCTGGAAGAAAACTTTACCGTGTAACGGAAATCTTTGGGCCCTACTCTGCAAAAAGTAATATTTTATTCATGATTGTTGTAATATTTTAAATGGTTTATCTTACCGCCTCTATCAAATCGTAACCTAAACTGTCCTTTCACCTTATCCATTTGGCATTTTACCCACCATTTAAATATTTCCGACTCTCTTTCTTTGGAATCTTTACCACTGTAAAAACTCAAAATTTTCACTATCTTCTTCACACATTCTCAAATTTCTTCAATCCAACAGTATCTTCATAAACAATGGCCTTGAATCCCCAACATGACCAGGTCGCCATCCTTGACTCTTGAAAGGATGATGATTTTCCCCCCATCATCCAATTCCTAATCCAATCTGCATACTTTACTACTCTAACTTAACCCTACCATTTACTCAAACCATATGGCCGAATTCTAGGCCAATGGTCAAAATGAAATGTTCAATGATGAAAGGGTTATCAAGTCTAGAATCTGTGGACAAGAGATTATCGTAGGTGTAACCACCATCAGGGAGCAGCTGGAGCTCCATGATGAAGGAGCCTCTACTGAGTTCCCCAAACTTGATTTGTAAGACACTTATACCCAAATAGGATATGGTGGAGACGTAAGCAAGTCTACAGTATACAAGTTTAACTTCTGTTACAATTGGAAGTTCTTGCTACATGTCGTCCTACAGAGCTTGTACAACAAATCATGGGGTTGGGATCAAATTCCTTATGATCTGGGATGCCTAGTTCATGGGTTGCTAAAGGACCTTATATTCAACCACTCTCGATTTGTGCTAAATAACCTGAGAGGTAATCTTATTAGGAAAACATTTTACATGTATCCCAGGTTTATTCAGCACATAATCGATTATGAGTTGGATAAAGATGAACTAGAATACGCAAATGTTCTAGTGGTTCACCAAATGAGTCCGGGTATCTTCAAGACACTAAAGTAGATATCCACCTACTTTACTAGAAGGTTCACCAATCTACTTCCATGTATGCTTGAGCCTATGGCTCCTGGTGACATCCCGCAGACCTAGCATGTGATGAACCCACACCAGACACCACCATTTCATAGCCAATTACATATTTTCGCCCTATCAAGTTGACTAACCAAAGACACCTAAACAAACCCTTGTTTAATCTATTCTGATTGAATATGTCTCCTCTGTTAAAATGAAAAAGGCTAGAGCGGAAGAAAGGGCTCCCACTAAGCTAGAAGTCCAACCATCCTCCATAATTGACCTCAATATCAGCGTTAAGTCTCCTCAGTCTTAACCTGATAAGCCTATTTCCCAAGCTTCAAGCCCTCAGGGTGAGTCCTAACACTCCCTTGAGTAGCCAAAAAGGGACAACCACATCACTGGCTCAATGCCACTAGATGTTGACCAAGGTCCTAGGTCATTAGGAATAACTTCTATATCTTTTACTGACCTATTAACCCAATCTGATGAAGATCTCATGTTTCATCAGGGCCATGATATTGATCTACCACATCACTCTCCAGATCAACTAAGCCTTAGGGAACCTCTGATTTCTAGCCCACTTCAGTTAAGCCAAACTGAGGTGTGTCCCGTAGGTATGGAGGGGACTCATGTAGACTCAGTTACCACTACTAAGAGTGTCTCATTTAGCTCTAGGATAGTGGTAACATAACTAAGACTTAGTCTATGACAATTTTGCCAATTGATGTCTCTAAAAGGGACATCAATATGCAATGGAAACTAGGGTGCTAGGAAACCATATCTGGTGATGATGATGAACATACTAGGTATGTTATCTTATCTCCTCATGATACTTTAAAAGAAGACGAGGGAAGTTTGCAACTCACCATTTAGTACCTGCTTTCTAAAGTCTCAAACCTTGAATTTAGGGTTAGGACTTTAGAAGATAGGTCTACCACTTAGCAACTTGAGATTGAATATCTCAAGGCCAAATTAGCTGAGACATAGACTGAGAAGTTTGTTAGGCACGTACCTGTTCAAGTCTCTTTATGTTCTTTCTCTATCTCATCTACTTCTCAAGATGATGCTACCAAAAAGGGGTGCAGGATCGTTACAGATCACTCAACATAATGATTCTCTCTTAAATTCACTTGATATCACTCAGATGATGATAACGAAATGTTCTAAGAGTTGATCGTAATATATTAAGTAAGCAAGACACAAAGATAAGTTTTTCAAGATACTTGTATATATTAATTCTCAGCTCAAAGATTACAAGACTCTATCTTAGCACATGTTCTAATGAGCTTAAAAATAGAACTATATATACTACTATCTATAGCTAGTTAGTTATACTTGGAAAACCAGCTGGGAAATACAACTAGATAAAATACTACAGTTGCTAGAAGTATGTTAACTAAGATAAAGTCTTATCCTAGAATTAGTCAGTGATGACAAGTCCATGACTTACCTTTTGTCACCAACTTAGTATGGTGACTGTACTAATCTAAGATGGATGAACAATGGATAAAGTAAGGTCAAACATACCCATATGGAGAAGCTTTATGCAGTCTGTTAGTAAAGTAGTTGACTATACTGACAGGTACTTTACTTTTGTCCACTAGTCACAGTTGTTTCTTCTGAAGTTAAGTGTACTTCGGAAGACATGAAGTCTTCCAATGTCACTTTGGCTTCAGAAGAAACTTCAGAATCAGCTGCTTCCTATCTTTGTCTTCATGGTACCTCCTAAGAGTAACTCTCTTCAGAAGTTCTTCTTGCTTGGCTTCGGAAGACTTTTGACTTGGCTTCAGAAGTGCAGCATTGTCTTCAAATTGTTAGGACCGTGTACAGATGGAGTACTAACTGATTCTACGTGAAACCAAATCAAATAGCACGGAATTCTATTTGATTGGCGATCCAATCAGGGAGAACGTTACCCGGATCAAACCTAACGATTAGAATACGTTAAGAATGAAGTAGGAATGATCTGAAACGTTCTATGAACTTGGAAAGGACGCTCTGTGCGAATTGGAACGGCTAGGGTTGTGAATTATTGAAGTATCTTTTTTTTCCACGAATTAAGTGGTATTTATAGGTTACAGCTTTCATTCGTACGACTGAGCCAAGAGACTGGCTCAGCCGTGCGACTGAGTCATACGATTGATTCATTCGTACGACTGCGTCAGTCTTATGACTCAATCGTGCGATTGACTCAATCACCTGGTTCAGTCGTGCGATTGGCCCATTCGTATGGTCCAGTCGTGCGACTGAATCAGAATACTTAGTTAAACACATTCTTGAACCTTTAATGATTCATAACTATGTCTTACAACTGTAAACCTATATAACAAGTTCGTATAAGTGTGTAACAATAAATAATATTAATAGATGTAACATTAAACATCCAATAAAAATTAAACAACCAATAAACATTCACAGAAGAGTTTGTCATTACATAGATTCAACATTACATATGTGTTTCAAGATGAAAGTCTATTACATTGAAGCTCACTAGACTAGAACTAGGGACATGTGTACCAACAAACTCCCCCTTGGACCTAGTTCTATCTAGACTTTGACTTCCCTCTTGAACTCTTCAAATCTCTTCACTTGTTCTTCTTTCGAAACCCCGACATGGATATTCAGTGCGAAGCATAGACGTATGATATGCTGAAACTGTGGTGTTGCACTATATCCTGCGTGTCAAAAAATAATGGCCACTTGTATAGCGTATAAACATCTGACGCTGACAAGTTGATAAGCCACATGGGGTCAAACACCCTGATTGTGTCCACAGTGCCTTCCCTATCCAAAACAATGACGGCCTCTCCAGAGCACCATTCATAGTACCACCACTTAAAATATAGGGTAAAGTCATGTGGCATCTCCCTCAATGGAATTCTGGACATCGTATGTGGAGGGCGCCACTTCAGGACTATCTTTGGTAGACCAGTGATGGGACTCACTTCAGACCTACGGATGTACCTCATAGCCTGCTATGGTCTGAAGTTTACCCATCTCCTCCGGTATTCCCTTTTCAGGGCAGCCTCAAACCAGCCTGACATTTTCTTCAGATCAGCATATAGTAACTTCAGGCGTGCCAGCTGGTTGAGCTCAAACCCGGGGAGAGTCTTCAGATCGTGAGGGAATCTGAAGTACTCGATTCCCCTCTCCCTTTTCACTGCATAAACTCCAAGGTCATCAAAATGAGCCCAAGCAATGATCTTCCCTGACACCTTCATGTTCTTCTTGACTTTGTATAGCTTGGTGTAGGTACTCTGAGTTGCTGTAGCGCGTTGGGCTCGGACCTCAGCGAAGCAAGCCGCCCATTCAGCCTTTCGGATATCGACATTAGCGTCCGAGGCTTGGGCTTGGCTCATTGATGCTTCAGCTCCCTCTTCCTTCTCACTGAGTTTTTCCAGAATATCACTGCTGAAGGTGTTAACCAGATCTAGAAACACATTGCCCTCTCGGTCAGTGTATTCCGGATAATGCTGATCAGTGATGTCTTCTATCTCTATTTCTTCAACATCGTTGAGCTCGTCATCATCTGCATCATCAAAAGTTGGAGCATCCTTTACAATCTCGTCCGGATTCAGTCGAAATATCTCAGCAAGTTGCTCGTCGGTTAGGTCGTGAATTATTTCTCCTTCTTTAGGAGTATAACTCACCGACCTTCTGACGATCCCCTGCAGCTCAAGAATAATAGTGAGTTGAGACTTGATCTGTTGGAGGGGAGCAACATCGTGCTCATCTTGCTGAAATCCCGGATCTGCTTGATTTAGACATATAGAATAACAATCATTAGTAGGTAATCAAGATAATCAATCATTAATCAATAAACATTTACATAAGTTACATAAACATTTACAGATGATTCAAGTATAAAAGTTGAATAATAAAAACATCTAATCTGTACTTTTACCCTGAATCATAGCCGGATCTTCAGCAGATGGGGAGGTAGACGGGGCAGACGATGATGCTCACTGGTACTGATTCCTCTTGGTCGTTTGCTCATGACTAGGAGCAGAGGCAGATGCAGCTGCATCCCCTTCATCGTCATCACCATCCTTGTCTCGAGCCTCGCCATCACCCTCCTCATCATCATCTTCACTTTCATCCTCTTCATCATCATCCTCATCACCGTCACCATCGTCATCATCCTCTCCTTCCCCTATCTTCAGTGGCTCAGCTTGCGACCCCTTCAGCTTTAGCAAAATCTTCTTATTAGCTTACTCCAACTCCTCAATCTTCTGCGTAGACAGGACGTTTTGCTCCTGGAGTTAGGTGATCTGCTCAGTTTGCTGAGCAATGTGCTTAGCTTGAGAAGCATTTTGCTCCTCAAGCTGATGAAGCCTAGCCGACTTCTCCTCGTCGGCAGCTAGCAGCTTCAGCACCACTCGATTAAGTGCTGCAAGCTGTTCCTCCACTCCAATAGGAGGGAGGGATGATCCTGTGGGGAAGGAGGATGGGC
>BJCN01316021.1:0-11085 GCA_018326445.1 Flaveria brownii
GTATGACTTACGACTGACGGCTAGGTCCAGGATAACCTGCCCCGATAGATCGTCAGGTTCGGAGTCACCCACACGACCCACTCCAAAACCCGCTATCCTCGTCAAATAATAATATTATCATTCGATACTTTTTACGTGGTCTTTTTGGAAGCTTATTGCAGTTGTTACCACGTCGTCTTCTCAAAGTCTAGTCTTCCAAATATAAAAACAGGAATCCACAAAAACGACGTCGTACACAGAAATTCATTAAAAGCATAATCGTCGTCACTTTCACATCCACTATCATCTCAATATTACTCCGATCATACGATTAATGTTCTTCTGAATCCCAATTGCTAATTCAACGTTAATCGAAGATCAACGCGTTTAGATGGAAGACGATCAACATTACAAATTCGGATCGTACATGATTCACCATAAGGAAACGTTTTATTGCACCGATCATTCATACGCTTTCGTCAATCTCCGCCCCGTTCGCCCTGGTAATTATTCGATTTATATTATCCTGATTGTTGTTTTCATGCATCTGATAATGATGTTATTATGTATACGATCGGTGGAACCTCTGGTATCTGATGTTATACGTATGGCAAATTGTTGATTTAGAGTATGGATGTTATATGAATCCTACCAAAAAGTATGTTTTTGATATTTTGGTTTTAAATGGTTTTAAAAAGCGCGAGGCGTACCGAGACAATTGGATTTGCAAAGCGCAAAGCGCAATGCATGAAGCATGCGAGGTGCAAAGTTTTTATGTAACTAGAAATGATTCTGTGCGTGTTGCGTAGGTAATTGCATCACGAACTTGAATATGAAAACCAAAATACAAAAAATATAGTAACGACTATCACTCCGACTTCAAACTCGAAGACATCAAGCAAATAGAAATAAAGAAATAATATCAACATAACTTAATCAACTTAATAAACTTGTCGAATTAATGTAAGTTTTCATATATTTTATGATAAAAACTAAATACATAGGTATTTAGAACAAGTTTTAGTTATTAAAATAACTTAACAAATCAAAAATAGCCAAATATGAAACCATTAAACTTTTGTGACCAAAACACAAAAACTAAATATTTCATGTAGCCAAAGGTTTAAAATTATATAGATAGGAATTTTTTATTTGTTCAACTGTTTATAGGTTTCTAGTGTAACAACAAAATTTAAGCTATAAACAAGCTCTATATACACCCGACATATGTAATAAACTATATGTCATTTGGGTTTGGAGCTTAATGTCAAGAGTTAAATACTATTTAAAGACCTCATGTTTTAAAGCTAGCTAGAAGTGATTTAGAGGGCCCACATGGGGTATTATTGTTGTTCAAAAAATCTTAATAACCTATGGTACAACTTAAAAAACTATACGTACAACCACCTACACAGGTTTTGCCCTCTAGGCGTGCCTTGACTTTGAGCTTCAAGCCATTTTTACATGTGCCTCATGAGCCTAAAGGTGCCTCCTATACGCCTGGCCATCACCCCGAGGAGCCAGAAGCACAATACCCTCCCGCACGACCCCATGAGGTTGCCTCACGAGTCGCGTTTAGGCGTACTTTTTAAAACCAAGATTATCTGAGCTTAATGGTTAAATAAAAAGAGGTTTCATACTTTCATAAACTGATGTGTAAGAGGATTTTTTTTAATTGCATGACAATAGGTGATAATAGGATTCAGGCATGTTAATGTGAAGGTTAATTTCAAAATATAGGATTGTGATTTATTTTCATTGTTTCTTTGGCAGGTCATATCCTTGAACAACATGCACTTTGGTGTAGTACTGCAACGTTATGATCATCAAAAATAAAAATAAAAAAATTATGCATCTTTTGTGCGTATGCTTATGATCTCCCCTCATGCTATTACCTGATATAGTAAAAACAAGCCTAATTTTAAACTATTTAAGTGTCAGCTAATAGAATCATGCACCTGGTGTATTGCTTCAATATTAGTACCATATATTCCACAGATATAATAAAAGACCTAATAGAATCAATAAATTAATACCGAAAGTTCAAAACTAAAACAGTTCACAAACAGTAAGCAAAGTTCATTGTTCATCACATTTGTCACCAACCAAATGGTTAAAATTTGAATAAAAACAATTAGAAATTTGAAAATTTGAATCTTGCCTTGCCTGCACCTAGCTAAAGAGGTGCGCTTTCGAAAAAATCCTCGCCTATGTGCATTGGCTTGCCTCATGTGCTGTTGACTACTATGATATAAGTTAATGTCCTTTATAAAGGCGGCAAATGGTTAGACCTAATTGCAGGTAAGTTGGTCAATTTGAGTTAGTCAAAATGCATGCGACTGATTAAATTGTTTTATTTCAAATTTCAGTTAATCATTGTAACTATATAGTTTCCTTAACCATGGTTTACACATTCATTGTTCATAAAACTCAATATAGAAATATTTGTGGGTCAGCTTGGCTCGACTCTAACACTGTTTGATACTAGCCTAGCTTGGCTTATTACGCAACGTATCACTCTATTTTGTTTTTTCTTTGGTAATTTTACATCTTTGGTTGACTTGACAATGAATCACATGTGCTTGTTTGCCCAAAGCGTGAAGTCAAACGCTTTATGGACCTCACCGATGAGGAGACTATTGATTTATGGATATCAGCCAAAAAAATTGGGAAACAACTTGAGAACTACCACAAAGCTTCTTCGCTTACATTCACCATCCAAGTAAGCTCACTATATAAATCAATATAAATTTTTGTTATTTCATGGTTATGCATACATGTACATATGATATCTAAGGAGTGTTCATTTTAAAATCAATAATATCTTAAGAACTACGAGAACCACATAATGCACTTATTCGTAGTGCTTTAAATATGATACATAAGACGGTTATGCAACTGTCTCACTTTTTCCCTCCTATTAATTATCTTCTAAATGCTATACACAAGTGAAGTATGTGGTTTCTGTAGTTCTAAACATATTATTGTAACTGAAATAAATAAGCCCCATCGTAGCTTATGTTAACAGTTAATGCTTAACTCGTACTTTGAAATTTTAATCCATCATATTACAGGATGGTCCCCATGCGGGACAAACAGTATCGCATGTCCACATCCATATTGTCCCTCGAAAAGAAGGGGATTTTGAGAACAACGATGAGATATATGATGATGTAAGTTCGCGCACATTCTACTTCCCTTAAACTATAATCTGCAAAACAAAGAAAAAACACAATGTTTGTAAAGAAAATCATGATTTGATGACTCCTTGCTATAATACATTTGTAGATTAATGAGAAGGAGAGGAGACTAAAGAAAAGACTCGACTTCGAAAAGGAAAGGAAGGATCGAAACAAGGAGGAAATGGCTCAAGAGGCAGCAGAATACAGAAAGCTTTCCTTCTAATGTACACCAGTATCATCACCATCACCAGTCTGATACTTAATCTTCAATCTTGTGACGATTGTTGTCGTGTTATGCAAAAATCTAAATAGCTAGGTGAAACGTGTGTGTTGTATCTTTGAATCATAACTTGGTGTTGAATTTTAATTTCATATTATGCTTTGTTATTTAAAGTAGGATGTCTGATCACACAATATTAAGCAAGTTTTTTAAATATTTTTTTATCGTCACTTAAAGATTTTTTTTTTTGTAAAACTTTTTTACAGGTGTTATTTTTTTAGTAAAATCAAATGACCTAATTGGAACATAGAGAAATCATAACTACTATCTAGTTATTATTTTAAGAGGATTTCCATTAACTTGTGAATTAAGTGGAGTGTGTTGAAATAGTATCCATCTTCAACCAATGTGTATGAAAGTTATGGTTTCTTGCTTTATTTTGGTGTAAATACATTAACCTAATTTGAAGATGAATCTTGATGCTTTTGAATATAAACACATTTTAAAACTATAGCGTGATCTGTAGAACAAATTAGTTATACTTCTTCACACCATCAACCTCGAACCACTAGTCATTACAGGTACAACAAGCAAGTTTACTACATGGGTGGCATTTCATAATATGAGACCTAATACCACCAGTTACATGAGTAGTTGATTTAAACATGACAATCAACCACGAAAAATCTCTGATATTACTGTAGTATCTTTTATTTTCTAACAAAACTTCCAACATGCGTTTAGACCAATATATCTATATAAGTTTTTTCAATAAGCAAAGTTACTTTCGTCACTATTGATATAAAAAGGTGACATATGAGATACCGAGGGCCGGCCAAGCAAAAAATGCATTAAAGCTCTTGAATGTTGATATCTGAAAGAATATCGTGTGGATGATTTAAACATCTTAAACGTTGATGTGCAAAATAAGAGCCGCATGTATTACAAGGAATAAAGAGGCACACTAGTTAAAGTTGATACACGACCCTCATGTGGTGTAACACTTGGCTACGACAGTGGTTTCTTTCTAACATCACCACCGGGTTATATCTTATTCTTGAACAAGTTTTGTGATTTTTTTTCCTAACCTATTTGCTAAGTTTGTCTAAACCTTCAGGATTTTTAAAATCCTTATATATAATATAAGATTTTTAGAATTTATACCTTTTGAATATACTCAAATCGGTAGCTTTTACCATACAAAGTATTTGCAAAAGGTTTCTGGCATTAGAATGAACTATTTTTGGGACAAAAGTTCTTATCCTTCAAAAAGATTAGTGTGAAGGACTTTTGCATTAATGTGGAAATTCTTTTTACTTTCTTGATAAAGAGCTTTTGGAAAAGGCTTATTTTTTGTGTTGGAGGAGATTATAAGAAAAAAGGATTTTACTAAATAATATGAATGATTGTGAAGCCCAATTGATTAACCTAAAAATATAGTTAATTTATTTCAAATTATTATCTGATTTTATCAGTTCATTCTTTTCTAATTTTTATATTTACAACTAATACTACTATTTGTTTAAATCTACTTATTGAGTTGTCTTGTAAAAGTAAAGTAATTTTCTTTAGTTATCAAAAGTATAGTAAGCGGGATGATAAACGTTGTGTTCTCTCTTACTACTCGCATTTGTCTGAAGTGAACAATACCTTGCGTTGAATATATAAAAATATAAAAAATAAAATCTTTTCATTTCTAACGTTTGTGGGTAGTGATTACCCGTTACTATAGTTTTAAAAATTAAAAAGCTTACATAACTTACAAAAAATGTTTTAGAAGGTACACAACTTTTAAAAATTCTTCATATAATCAAAGGATGCATATTGCAATGAAGTGAGCTTGAACAATAAACATTCCAATTTCATAAACAATGTTAATACATATACCAATTCTGTGAGCCAAAATTAAAAAAAAATGGCTAAAAGATGAGAATAAATTATGCACAATTTGAATTACACAGGATGTAATAATTACATAATTACCCTTTCTTCTGTACTGAGTGAGGACACCATGTAGTAATCAGCTGGTGTGAGTCTTCTTCCTGAGTGTTCTTATCATCCCTTTCGCGATTTTAAAGAACCACAACAAATTCATAATTGCCAACACAGGTGGAACCATATGCAATCCGTAATGGGTGATCATATGAACTTGTCTCACCTGAAAAAAGAAAATTAACCTGATGTCATCTCAAGAATTCAATGAATAATAACTTTCTGCATAGTTGTCAAAGACACTAGGCGCTCTCAAGACACAAAAGAGTGAACCTTGGGCAAAGGCGCTTAAAAAGTGTGAATATTTTAAGCGAGACGTGTGATATAAAAATACCATTTTTAAGGGTTTTAGATATGTTTTACGTTGATTCCAGGCTTGTTTAGGGCTAGTGTAATTGTTTTAGATATGTTTAAGACAATTTTTTTGCCAGAACTTGGCTGAAACTTGGCCTGAAAATACCATCTGAGAGCCTGAAAATGGGGCATTGGAAGCGATGCAACAAGGGTTACGCTTGTTAAGGGCCTAGGCGGGTCCTGTCAACTTTTGACAACAAAGGTTTTCTATTACTCGGGTCATAATAATTATGACCCAAGCATCTAGAACCTTAATCCAATAACTATTTGGTTATCTATTTCTGATTCTTGAAGTTGCATCTTGCAACAATCATTTTGGAAATACATATCCAAACAGTGTTAGTAGATGGCAGTACACAATTTACCTGATCAATGTGGTTATACATGTGGTAAAAAAAGAAGCCAAACAGCACGATTCTTGCAACCTGCTCAAATCAGAAGCTTTCTCGTCAAAAACTTTAGTATTTTACTATAAAAAGAAAGAAAATTTTGTTGTATGTAACACATACCAACCACCCTAAGAACATTGCAATACCGTTCAACAGATAAAGCTTTGAAGACTTCATACCAGCTACATCAAAATACCTGCAGCCATGTGTTTAATGAATTTGCAGCATATGAAGGCAAAAATATAAAAACTTCAAGCACTTTGGTTACCATCTTAAATTGACAAATGGTGTTGTACTTTCTGTGAAAAGAACCATGAAGATGTAATATTCGGCTTCACCACTTAGAACAGATTGCAATATCGAAAACATTGAGAGCCCATGGTGCAATACCTAAGAGAGAAACACAAGTTGGTCAAAGAGTTGACCTCTTTGGTCAAAAAGCCCGTGAGAGCCCTTCATACTTGAATTATGGAGATGGGTAGAGGGCCATTTTGACCCCATTATGGGCAAAGGTTCATGTTATAGTTTGTCACAATGGGTCACATGAGTATATTCTAAATATGAACTAAAATGGAAATGGATCGAAAGTCAAACAAAGAGTACTGGAAATGTATAAAACATCCTGAATATGTTTTATTTCGAAAAATGACGATTGTAGTAATGTAGTTTTTAATCATAATCTACACATTATTGAACAAATTCAAGAAAAAGAGACAAAGGCCGGCACAAACGGATCCTTTTTGAGTTTTGACCAATTACTCAATTCTCCAGCACTGCCTGGCACCTCTAATTGACAGGTTGGTTATATGTACTCAAAATAAAAGTTTTCATTGTTTGATTAAAGGTGATTGTAATTATGATAACTTATGGTGAAAAATGATCAGATTTAGAGAATCTGCACAAGCAGTTATTAATTATTATAATAAACAATGCACATTATCTAACCATACCACAAAACAGAGTTGCTTACATATTCAAGTCCGCCTAAAGTTGGATACGTCCAGATAATCATGGCCAGGTCAGACATAAAATAACCGGAAGACATCTGCAGTCATACGATTGGGAAAAAAAAGGTTACCGCATATTTAGGGAGCAAATTTTATAACACAGCGTATGTTAAGTCACATAAAAGTGAAATGTTTTACACACACATAATGAGTCATGCCCCACCACAAAATAAAAATAAAAATAAAAATAAAACTGTAATCTTAATGCAACAAAATGGAGAAGTAAACAGTCAAAGAAGAATTAAAAGAGTTTGTTTATACTATTTTTCTTGACTCTTGGTACTTCATTTTGTGCATGTATCACATTAAGTAAATGAGACCCACACACATTAAATGGCAATCTTATATGCTATGGCTTATATTAACTGCTTAGAGTGCAATAAATACCCCAAGTATGGTTTCTGATAAGGTTGACCTTCTATAAATGATCAATTCTTCATTGGCATTTTCATCAAAAAGATCTGAAAATAGCAAAAAGTAAAGAGAAGCAATGGCCACAAAAAGTGCATGAAAGGTGGAAAAACCCCTGAAATAAGAAGTTAATTATAAATTAGCTAGAGGAACTTAATATAACCTAAAATTTGATAACAATACAATGATGAGTAGCAGTGACAGAACCAGAACTTATTGGTCAGGGGCCATCATAAAGTTCTTTATAAAGTTCTTTAATCTACCGACTACAATTAGGTGATCCAACTCTTTGTTTATCTTTAAAAGACTTAGATTTTATTAAAAAAATCCAACGATCTATGAGTGGACCCCCTTGACCCTCCCTTGGTTCCGGCCCCGATCAGTAGGGAGAAAAGATAAATAACCGGTTCATCCATTCGAGTTTCTGTGCCTTGTTGAGTTTGTTAAAACCTTTGAAGATAAAGGGTGTCACCATTCCTGTAAATTCGTAACACTTCAACAAGAAATGTAAAATATCAGAGAATTTGGCATTCAATATCAAGTAAAAAAGACAAGCACACATGTAACGTGAAGTAATTAAAATGAAAAGAATGCAAGCTAACTATTATTTTTTTTAACACGAACTTGCCATTTAATCTCAATTGAACATCAGGGGGTGTTTGGATGTGCGTCTAAATGATTATTGTAACTTAAACACACAAACCACTATTGATTGTTTATCAAAAACTTATCATAGTTGTTCAAAAACTTATCATAATAGTGCATATTGAAGTAGGAAATGGGTAGTTATAAGAGAGTTAATTGCTTAAATAAACGAAAAGTTGCCTAAACATATCATCATTAATCAACTGATCATTCAGTTATCTAATTCTAATATTGATCATAAAAAACAGTCACTTTCAAAACGCAAATCCAAACACCACACCAACACATGTACAAACTACTCCATCCCCATTCAACATCACAACTTCAACATAACACACAACAATCGAGATTTCATTAACCCACTGCACAAATGCAAAATCAGCATCACAAACTTACAACTTTACACATGATGATGCCCCCAAAAGCCGACACCAACCATCGTCTCTCGGTACTTAAACTCGAATAATCATCAATCACATTCAACCAAATGGAACTATAATCCAACCCCAACATGATTCCTCAGTGCTTAATCCCAATCTTCAACAACAAACAAACTACACAAAAACAAACACAACCCACAAATCAACATTCACAAAACCACAATCCCAACATCAAACATCATCAAACAATCACATAACCAATCAAATCAAAAGTGGGATTGGTTAAAAACGAATGAAAGATTGAATGATGCATGAATGGGTGTTTGAATTGGGGGAAATTTTTGGGATTTTAAGAAAGAAGACGACGGTGGTGGTGGTGGTGATACCTTGATCGGAGAGCAACGGCGGAGAGAGGTGAGTGGATTGAGCGAGATAGAGGGATGTGGGTGGCACATTTTGATGGTGCCGGAGATATATACGGGATTACAAATGGTGATAATCGGACCTTTGATCGATTTTCAGATGATGGATGATTCCATTCCCTTACGTTTGGATTTGGGTTTCCGTTGAAGATCTCTTCAATCATTAATGCTCACATAATTGGATGCGTGGGGATATCTTGATAATAAGATTATGTATTGTCGAGAGAGCAGTTGATAATCTTTTAATAATTTTATTAAAAGTAAATTACCATTTTAATGTCGGAGGTTGGATGATTTTAATAATTTACATTCCTACATTCTAAAAATCTTCATATACCTCCTAACATTTTATTTTTGTTTCTATTTGTATCCAAATGACTAACGACGTTAAATAATTCAGTTAACTTTTTATAAAATGACAAAATTACCCTCGACTTGAACAAACCCTGAAAATCTCCAAATCATCATCTTCTTCAACCCATCTTCACCTCATTTCAATCATCTTCCCCAATCAACTTCACATCGTGATTCAAAATCCAAATCGCAATTCCTCCGACGAAATATTCTGATTCATCATCGTATTCAAATAATTGTGTTTTGGGATTTGAATCACAATCGGAAACAGTTAATAGCCTCAAAACAGTTAATAGCCCCAATTCATCGTATTTTGAAGCAATTGATGCTTGTTGAAGACGATAGAGAAACTGAGGAACATAATAGCCCCAAAACCTAACCCACAACAGTTGTTACGCGATTGGCAACGTCGTCTCCGGTAAGAGTGTCGCAACATCGAACGTCAGATTCGTGGTAAATCAATTTCCCCATTCGTTTGTACAAATTGTTGTCGTCTTGTACTTTATTCATTATCAGGAAACTTAAATTGTTGAATTAATCAAGCAATTGATTTTGAACTTTTGGGGATTTTGGTTTAGATATTCAGAGAGAAGAGAAAAATGTTCAGAAGGCAATTCGAGAGGCTGCGAAGAGAAATGACATTGGTTTTGCTAGGGTATGAATTTAATACCTTAATGATTGTGATTTTACAACTCTATAATATGTAATTTTGTTGTGATACTAAATTCATTATGCAATGACATTGGTTTTGCTAGGGTATGAACTTAATACCTTAATGATTGTGATTTTACAACTCTATAATATGTAATTTTGTTGTGATACTAAATTCATTATGCAAAAATATGATATGTTTGATATATGATTGGGGAAGGTGATTGAAATGAAGTAAAGAAGGGTTGAAGAAGATGATAATTTGGGGATTTTCAGGGTCTGTTCAAGTCGATGGTAATTTTGTCATTTTATAAAAAGTTAACTGAATTATTTAACGTCGTTAGTCATTTGGATACAAATGGGAACAAAAATAAAATGTTAGGGGGTATATGAGGATTTTTAAACTATAGGGATGTAAATGGTTAAAATCACCAAACCTCAAGGATGCAAATGGTAATTTACTTTTTTATTAATAGGTAATAGGTAGTTTTGAATCAGCAATAGTAGAACATGTTTGATTTGTTTAATTGATATTTGTAACCGGTAAGTTTTAGAACACGTTGAGTGATTAAAATGTTACCTTTTATTTGATTAGAAATCTTAATTACTCTTTATAATGTTAAATGTTGTCAAAATATTCTTAGTTTATGGATTTAAATTTTGTATAAAGCATATGTTATTATCTTAGTAGTAGAATAAATATCGAGCATAGTGTGTGTTTCTCGATCAAAATATAAATGAATAAAGTATATTGAGAAATATAATTGTAATAATTAGAGAATTTTGTTTTTCTTTAAGATTTGACAAAAAATAATAATTTTCTTTAAGAATTCTAAAAACATTAATTTCAATCCTAAAATGTAACCATTTATTTTAATTTTAGTTCAAAATTTAATAATTTGTTCTTAAACTGGTACCAAAATGACCGAAGACGTTGAAACCTTTAGATTGTAATTAAAACAAAGAGTAAATTATCAGTTGCATCCCTAATATTTGTTCATTTTAAATACTTGCATCCATGTTGTTTCAAAATAATCATCTAACCCCTGAGGTTTCATTTTATCTCTATTTGAGCATTTGTCGTTTTATATTTGTTTCC
>BJCN01316046.1:0-13379 GCA_018326445.1 Flaveria brownii
CATTAATTAATCACAAATTATATAAATTTCATCCAATTAGGATGATAATAAGAGTTTAGCTTATGATGAGCTTGAACAAAACAACAAATAACATAGAAGATAGAAATGAAATCATCGATAAATTAGAACAATCAAACCGGTGATTCACTATTGATGATGTTAAACGATCCCGTGCTTTTTTTAAGTGTTGAATGGACCTCCAAAACCTTCTAAGGACCTCCAAAGTCTGGGTTCCGGAGAGAGAACACCAGCACTTCACCTCCCAAAAGTTCTTCTCAAAGTTACAAATGAAGTCCTATTTATAGACTTTCTGGAGTGTTTAAGCACTGCCCCGTGCCTATAAGGCACGGCCCCGTGTTGGCCAACTTTTGGTCGACTCGTACGCTCAGGTTTTGTCTGCCACGACCCCGTGTTTGTGGTGGGGCACGACCCCGTGCTTCAGGTCGGGGAACCGTACTTTTTGTCCTGTCGGACTGACAAACACGGGGGTGTGTTGATTTTAGCATGGAGGTGTGTTTCAGGATGGGTATGGGGTTTTGACTCATGAGGCACGACCCCATGCTCGATTCCGGAGCTTGGTTTTCTTCAATTTCTTCCTTCTTAAGCTCTTTTTGTTCATCTTGGTCTTTTAGCCTGAAAACACAATATGAACGATTTAAGTATCAAATCATCATTTTCATTTAATGTGTTTTTAGATAATTGATGTGCAATTGATGTGTTTTATATGTATAATTTGAAGCACATCAAATATCCCCACACTTAAACTTTGCTTGTCCTCAAGCAAAATCACTCAAAATAGCAACACCACCAAAAACCAAAAAAAATGAAGATATAAATATGTCTTTCGAGAACTATACAAGCAAACTTGGTTTACCCAAATATAAATAGTTAAGCACATGTGGAAGGATATCCTTTCAAGCAATAGACAATAGAATGGTTTGTAAAAATTTTTAACTTGTAAAAATTCACACTTCTCACAAGGTGCACTCACATTCAGCTATATATATGAAATCATACATAAGATGAAGTATGACTAATACGCTCAATAGCCTAGTATGAATACATGTGAAGTCATATACTTGGTAAGGGATCAAATCTCCACCTATGTTCAGTATTTACTTGCATAATCATTAGGTCTTTGATGGGTTGTAACTTGGCTCAGGTTTAGGGTATGGATTATTTAGGGAAAAAGTGACTAAATGCTAAAGACGATCATCTTGGCTTATGTGACTGATATAAAATAATAGGAAAGTAATAAAAATATTCCCCATACAATCCTCAAGCTACAAGGGATATGCAAACTCGAGGACTCGTTTATGGTTAGATTGTCAAGACCGTATTGCATTTTCAAAAACTGCACCTCCTCCTTAACCCGAAGATATACGTAGCTATCCTTTTTTAAGGATCGTTCGGCTTGGAGCCTAAAAGCACCCAACGGATTTGGATGTCGAATTCCTAGATTCGGCTTGGTTTTTGCTGCATTTTTCCTTCGTGAAACCAATTCTCCACAAGGTGGGCATTTTTCATATCATTTTTTTCTTTCTTGATCAAATATTTTGAAGTACCACAAAATGACGGAACTAGTTTTCTTCTTTCTTCTTTTTTTTCCTTTCTTTTTTTTCTTCTCTTTCTTTTCTTTTTTTGAAATAAGCCAAAACATGTCTTTAACAAAAAAGGGTTTTGTTGAAATTGTTTTTTATTTTATTTTTTTGGTTTAGTGGCTTAGTGGTTAGGGTGATGGAAAATGAAATAGTTTTAAGCTCGACGGGGCTAACTAGGGATTGCATTTGAGTAAGGATGTTTGAAATTGGTAAAGGCTCGAGTGTTGGGTTTTCCTAATTGCCTAAAACCTTTTTATGCAAGAAATACTTATAAGGTTTTGAAATGTATACCCAAAACAAGTTCTAATTCAAACGCAATATAAGACACCCTTAATATATCCATAATGAAAGCAAAATTGCATAAATGCAAAGCTTGTTTAAGGCTAAAAAATAAGCTCACGTATCGGATGGAATTGGGTATAAGTGTTTGATTTTACATGTTTGAATATTTTCACCAACTTGTTTTGCTTTTCAGGATATCACAAAAAAATCATTTTTAAGGTTATTTGGGTTTGCTTTATTTGCTTATTTATTTCCCGAAAATGTATATTTCTATTTTGTTTCATTAAAAATCGTTTCATGTTTCTGGTGTTGTAAACATTAAAACTAGAGTGACTTTATGCAAAAGATTCAATTATAACTTAGACATATTTAAAAACAAAGTATCAAGCATGTATACCCTTCCCCACACTTAAACTTTACATTGTCTTCAATATGATTCACAATAAATATGAAGTAGAGAAAGACAAACGAAAACTCCCCTAAAAGATTAGTCAAATGCGTGTGATCGTTTTTCCACAGCCGCCTTGAAAAAACTCAAAAGAATACATTGGGATTAATCTAAAACATCACCAAATTATTTAAACATAAAATTAAAGTACTAAGCACACATAACAAAATAAATAGACTGAAAGTAATATAAAGCCATGTTTTGGTTACGGGTCCTTGGCTAGACCCTTCCCCACATTTAGTTTTTAATGAGGTGGAGGTTTATCACCACTGAGAAAATCTTAGTTGGTACATCGATTTGGCCATTAACCGATAACCATCAACTTTGAAGCTTTGTCACTCATTGTTTTCAACCTTGATAGCATTATGTGGGTCGACTTCTTCTTTTTCTTTTTTTTATAATAACTTTTCTAAAGTAAAACAAAATAGTCAAAAATTTAGATTGTCTTTCAATCTACCATGTGTCCTCGACAACGACGTCAAAAACTTGATGCGTGCGGATAGTATATATATTTTGAAAAAGGTTTTCGCACAGATTTAGTTTTAAATGGTTATTACTAATACTAAACTACACACACAAAAGACAAGTGTACCTGTCGTGAGCTAATATAGTATTGGTAAGAACCGAGTATCAATCCGTTGACACACTAAGCCTACTCAACAACCCTCATAATTGACTATCAATTTTGACTTAGAAAATAATAAGTTAAACAAAATAACAATAAATAAAGATAGATAAAGATAGATTAAGACTTTTGGTGATTCACAATTAACTCTCTAAACACAAAAGATCTATTAATTGTTGACTAATAAGTCTAATACGTAAGTTGTTTACCCAACACTTTAGACTTATCTTGAAATCCATTTTTTAAAAGAGCTGTTGTGACTTTCGGTTTAGTTTAATAATTTATATTATATGTGATAAATATTCATTCATTAAATCAACTATTTAACCCTTAAACAACAACCACATAACACACACAAAATAAACACATAAACGTATATAAATATATAACGCAAAATTTATTAAGTTATGTATTATACAAACAAATAAATAAATAAATGAATAAATAATTAAATATATAAATAAATAAATAAATAAATATATAATTATCAATTCATAATAGTATCTTGTTTAAGTTTAGTAATAAGATATATCAACATTCTTGTTCTGATGAAGAAAACTATTTCTTATATTATTACTTTATAAAATAATACTTTATTTAACATAAATCAACATCTATTAATTTTTTTAACAAATAATTGAAGTTTCAGAAATAAATTATATACAAAACTATTTTAGACAGGTTTTATTATAAAAATATACTCTACTATGTTTGACCCAAATTTCATCAGTATACGGAGATTTTTGACCCGAAACCGCATGGTTTTACACGTATAAACCGTATATCAACCCATATATATCTTATGACCATTTTATATGTTTAAATATAAAACTTTTATACCAAAAACCTTCTGAAATATTTTGTTAAAAATTAGTTCCAAAACAGTGCATTATTTTTTACCCGAAATTATCGGTTTTCGACTTTCTCGCGTGATAAAGTCATTACCGAAGACCTTGCTTGTTATGGGTTTTTATATACTTAAAAACATAAGTTTTTAACTTAAAACACTATTATTTTCTGTCCAAAACCGGAATTGTACAAAATTATTTGTTTTAGACCCGAAAACACCGTTTTTATCGCGTTTTTATACGTAAAACATTTATGAGATTAAACCCACTCATCAAAATTTTTACTTTTGGTAAATTTACTACCTTTTAACGATAGTTTAATATTTTTAAACATCTTATTCTCTCGTTCTTATAAAGATACTTGGCTTGTTGGCTTTTAACTTTTATGAGATGACCACTAGTGGTCATATCCCATCTACACTTGAGTACCTTTAATTCTAATTTGTTTTTATCTTTTTCAATCAAATATGAATAAAAACTTTAAAATCTCCAGATCATGATCATCATATACATGGATCATTTCAATCATCTCCAAACTTATAATTGAAGAACAAATCAATAACAAAAGTATATTGCTCTCTGATTTTGAATACATGGAATATAATCACTCTGGGTAAGAAGAAGAAGAAGAATCACAAGCACATGAATATGAACATGAATGTAAATAACTTCAAAATATATTGCTATCTGATTTTGAATTATTACAATACATGTGAAAATTAGGAAAATGACAAAAGCTATATATGTTACAAAAATAAACTTCTATTTATACTAATTAGAAGTTGCCGCGCGAGTCAACTAGTTCTTACGTGACTAGATGTTGTCGCTCGAGAAGCAGGTTTTCGTGCAGTAACTTTAGGTTCTCGCATGGACTTGATCTTGATCTTCATCTTGATTTAATTTCCCGATCCTCTAGGTTCAACCCCTACAATCTCCTCCTAAGCTTGGTAAATCATTGCATTTAGAAGTCCATGTCTACAACCTTGTAACTACCCCTATATGCTTACATCTTGTTGTTCAGGGCCTTTGTAATCAACCAACTGAACTGCGCTGCCAAAAAGTGAACGGATTCATCAGCTGTAAATGGACAAGCCTGCAACCTCATCAAATCGTCCCTTCCAAACTTAAGCAAATCCACAGGGTCAATGATATGGTAATCTTTGTTAACATAGTGAATCAATGCGTGTCCCGTCACCTTCTCACAACTCCACCACATAAGCTTTGACAAGTTGTTAACAAGCACTAGAGCATGTATAGGGATCTTTCTTGCATACCTTGGATGCTTGTAAACCCTTATCCGCATTGGCTTGTTCATGTGAGGATCAATCCGGGTGTCATCTTCAATGACTTTAGATTTTGCAGTTTTAAAGTCCTTAAAGTTGGTTTTACTGCGCCTCTAAATCAGGTTTCTAATCCAATTCACCTTTCCATAGTTACTGGGGTTAATGAATGGAACACGACCCATGGCATATAAATCTGATGCTCTGAGAGTATGAAAATCGTGTTCATCCTGATAATACTCAATCGCTCCGGCTTGTTTCTTAATAAGATACATCTTATTTTGAGCATCATATGCCTAACTTAGAATATGTTCTGAGTTTCCATACCTTGTGAAAAGTTTGGAATGTCTCAACGTGTGTATATAAGCTAGTGGTGGCAGAGCCTCAACTGTAATGTTACCAACCTGACATAACACTTTGACCAGTTTGATCTGTTGTCTTGTCAGTCGTGTCTCCGGCACTCGTTTCCCTAACTGTTAAGTCTCTTGATCGGTCAACATCCGAGCGTGTTCTTGACGGAAGGAGAAAAACCAAAAGATAAAAAATAATACGAACAATAATCGAATGATTTTATTGATAAAACATAATGATTTGAAGCTCGTTATAACTTAAGAATCACAACTTTTGGCAAGGGGAGATCGAGCATGATCTCCCCTCTCATCCGGCAGCACCTAGGCCCCGGACAGACTCCCTTTCATAACCCTTACTCTCTACACATTAAAACTGGTATATATAGGGCTCAGCCCATATTAGATGCGACTAGGCCCATTCGTCTGATTGGACCATGCGTATGGTTCAATCGTACGACTGGACCATGCGTATGGTTCAATCGTCTGACTGGTTCAATCGTCTTACGAATGTCCCAATCGCATCTCTCAGTCAGACGACTGGTCCATTAGCATGGCTCAATCGAACGACTGATTCTCATTCGCATATGCTCCTGCGAATGACCCAGTTTCATGTGTTTACAACATATCAGGTGTAATACATTAAGCCTGAACTATTCGTCAAGCGACGGACACACTATATATGACAATATATTCTCTAACAAATTCCCCCTTCGACGTTGCTTGCGAATAGTAGATAACACCTCTTACAATCTTCAGTCAATCTTTGCTCTGGTTTCCAATAGAATCAAACGAAAAACCATATTAGCCAACGTTGCCGATCCGTCAGGTTGCTACAGTATCCCTGAAAATGAATTTAGGCACAATAGCTTTTATTTACTTTGCAGAACACCATCATAGCAGCAAGATTCCCCATCGTCTTGCTGAGATGATTGATCTGCTTGATTTAAACATGTAAATACATCAACCATTACTGATTCATCAAGACAATCAACATTCTATAAAGATACATAAATATTAAGTACATAAGTTTAATACAAGTTTCAATAACAAAAGCTTTCAAATACATAAATATCTAAGCATTACTTTTGTCCTGAATCATGGGCTCGTCAGCAGGTGGGGTAGAAATGATGCTCCTTGGTATTGCTTTCTCTTTGTTCTTCTCTCTTGACCCTGAGCTGAGGCAGACGCAACTGCATCTCCTTCTTCATCATTATTATCATCCTGCCTTCCTCTTGTCTTTCCATCATCACTGGCCTCATCATCATCACTATCATCATCTTCACCATCATCATCATTATCATCATCATCTCCTTCTCTTATCTTGAGTGGCTTATCCTTTGATCCCTTCAACTTGAGCATGATGGTCTTGTTGGAGGCCTCCAACTCCTCTATCTTCTTTGCTGTTTGGACGTTATGCTCCTGGAGTTGGGCAATTTGCTGAGCTTGCTATAAGATCTGCTGTGCTTGGGTAGCGTTTAGCTCCTCAAGCTGACGTAGTCGGACAACCTTCTCTTCATCATCAGCCAACAGCTTCAGCACCATACGGTTAAGTGCTGCCAGCTGTTCCTCTACCGCAATGAAGGGTAGAGTAGGTCCAGTGGTGAATGTGGTATGTGATGAGGGACCTGCTTGGTGGCTGGTGGTGGTAGTGGTGGCTGTGGTGAATATGGGTAGTGGTATATAAGTGGGTGGTGGATGGTATGTTGTAGTGGTGGAAGATAGGGGTGTGGTAGTGATAGGTCGTGTGGTATTGGTGGTGGTAGCAGTGGTGGAGGGTGTGGTAGTAGTAGTGGGTGGCATGGTAGAAATGGTGGTCATTAATGTGAACCTGGGCCTCTTCCCCTTCTTCCCGTAGGGTTGAGCCATTCTCTTTCTCCTTGAGCCCTTGGAGACAGTGGCTCCCCCTTGGCTACTGGGCTCATCTGGGGTGTAAGATGGATCAGTAGCAGCCTCCCAAGACTCACCCTGGCGTCCACCAACCGCCCTAACACCTCTCTCCATGGCTACGACCCGGCTCCCCACCGTTCGCACCAACGACTCCTCATCCGACTCCTCCTCCTCATCAGGTTGGCAGTCCTGATGGAATCCTGCAGTCTCTGCTCCTCCTCGGGTGGATGATGGAGATGTCACATCAGTAGTAGTGGCCCTAGATTGTATGGGGCCAGTATCTCCACCATCACTGCTATCATCATCATCAGAATCATCAGCGGGGAGCACGATTTGCTCAGTGTCTGAGTCACTGTCATCGTGGCGCCACTTCCTCTTCGCTGGCGCCACGTAGTCCTCTCAGGCCAAATACCCAAACAACCACCTGACAGGGGGGTTCACCTGCTTCCCCCTGTACACATTCATCCTGCCTAAGGTTGTATTGTCCATCACCTCAAGCACCACGGCATCCTCCTTCTCCTTAGGCAGCAAGGGGAGCTTCTGGTCGATAATCATATGCATAAAGAGAGGGTACATGCAGAAGCTCTCCTTGTCCTTCGCCTTGATGTTCTCCACCAGGTAGGTGAAGATCATCCTCGAGAAGCTGAATGGATGGTTCAGCACCAACACCACATAGGCGTTCTGAATCTGGTCGGACATCTCATCAAAGCCTCCCTTCCTTGAGGCAATGCACTTAAGCAGCACATGGGCTAAGTACTTGAATTTGGGGCACAGGTTGCTCTTGTTGAGCACACCTGCGTTGATATCCCCCGAGTACTTGGCCCGCAGAAAACAACCTCGTACAGTTAGTGGGTGCAGTCGTGTAGGGCAGTCTGCATCATCCCCAAACTCTAAGACTATCCTGAGATCATCCTCAGTGATCTCTATTGCCTGACAAAAAATGGAGCTCATGATACAGTGGGGCTCTGAGGACTTGTCGACTATAGCGCTTTCCCAGAAAGCCTGCTAAACAGAGCGGTATGGAGTGCACTGAGTCGATATCGCACGGAAGATCCTTGATCTCTGTAAGAATGTAATAATGCCCGAGAACTCAGCCATGTTCCGGGAGGTCAGATCCAGATGAGCACAAAGGTTATGCTTTGTGCTCATAGTCCAACGACTTGCCATCTGTTACACAATGTAAATAAACGTTAGTGTGTGTCAATGAGTAACAATTTGATTCATTGGACTTGAAATCTTCTATTCTGTCGTATGAATGAACTCTGCCACTGCGATCTAGTCGTGCGAATGAGCTCATACGTACTACTGAGCATGCGACTAGGCTTAGTCGTATGCTATCCCATGCGTTTACATCAGTCGTACGACTGAGCTCATATGCATGGTTCAGTCGGGGTGATTGAGCCATTCGTCTAGCTCAGTCGTGCGATTGAGCCATTCGTACAGCTCAGTCGTGCGATTGAAGTTCATCAGGGTGTCCATTCGCATGACAGGCTGTTTTGTTTTTCAAATTCAAGTTTTTAGCAAAACTTGATGTTAGGCTTCGTGGTTTGTCTCATTAGTCTCGCAAATGACCGACATAGCACCTAATAACTTTTATTTGAACAATATACTTAGTTTTATAGGTTTCTTAGGCAAACTAAATTTAGGGCTTAAATTCAATCATTAGGGCACGAATTAATTGAAATTTGGAGTGAATATTGTCACACATTACCCGGATTAACACTAGAAACGTTAGATCACAACACTCAGTGGTCTAGAACAGTCAGAAAAAATCGGGCAGTGTAACAGTGCTTCGTGCGATTTTAGGGCGATTGAGGGTGAATGGGCTTCTGCGACCTACTCCCCCTCTATTTATACTAGGGTTCCTCTAGTCGTGCGACTGGATCTATTCGCACTCTTCAATCGTGCGATTGGCTCAGTCGGTCACATTCAGTTGTGCGACTTGGTTTCAGTAGTGCGACTGACTCATTCGGTCACCTCCATTCATGCGATTGGTTCAGTGTTGTGGTCCAATCGTGTGAATTTACTCATGCTTATGGTCCAATCGCACATCTGGTCAATACTGTGGGTTAGTCTTGCGATTGGGCTCATATGTATGGTTCAATCATACGCCTGGTCCATACTCATGGTCCAGTCATGCGAATGGCTCATACGTATGGTTTGACTTTATGACCATTTGACACTTAGCCCTATTAACAATTGATAAAACATTTCGAGCATTCGATCATCTTAGACATGACCATTTTAACTTAGAAAACTGTTGGTCACCTCAGACGTGATCATTTTAACAGTAAAAGCATTTTTGTCACCTTAGTCGTGACTCTTTTAACATTTGAAAACCCGTTTGGTCACCTTAGACGTGACCCTTTTAAGTGATTAAATCCCATATAGAATTCCAATGCATAGTCTGACGTTTAATAACAAAGCTGACTAAAAATTAAACAAATTAAACAACTAGAACTAAAAGACAAAACTATAACTTATTTTTGTAATTTTGTGTGAGGTTGAAATCCTAAGATAAGTATCTACGAGATTTTCCTTTCTAGACAGTATAGCATCAAGTTACATTGATCATAACTGGAACGATTCATTATGGAATCATACATGTTTATCAAATCATTTGGGACATTTTACCAAAGCCTTTTGATGCTAGATTCTTGTTTTCATCGAGAGTCATTAGCAAGTTTTGGATATCATACTAGTGCTGTAAGATACAATGATTTGGACTTTCAAGAATTGCAGCTCACAATGATTGTCAGTATACTTGTCATCTTAAATCCATACATAGATTTTTGACATACATTGGTGATGATTTAAGGTTAAATTATTTCAACAAGCATTTATGGATCCCACACTTATATGGTAATTAACATTCCTCAGGATATTTTTGAGCGGTCTCCGGGTATTTTGACAAGAAGAAACTGTTCTAAGAGCTTTCAAAGAGATGCAAAGCCTCAGGTCAGTGCCATCGCACAGCAAAGAGGCGCAAACAACAATGAGTTCTAGAATATTTAGGTTATGCTTATCCTCAGGAAGTGCCACCGCACAGCAGAGAGGCACACAACCTACCTTCTTGTTTGAGCAATTATATTCTTTTTGCACAGATCGCACCAACAACATAGGTTATCAGCTAGCTTGCTTTTTGCTTTTTTCATGTGCTTTGCTCAACAATCCAGTCATGTGCCTTGATGCACTGCTATCAACAATCCAGGTATTCATAGAAGCACTATAGCGGACACCCTGCACATTCAAAGGAAAGGATTAGTTTAGGTTAGGGACCCAAGCCTTAACTGGCTTGAGTGACCCGGAGGAATCACACATCATAAACTCTACCCAGTGTCCATTTGAGGCTGAGGGTAGATCATTCTTCTTCTTGTTCTCATTTTCAGACACGTGACTAGATTTTTCTTTCCATAAGCCAGCTTTATGTAAGGCCTGTTTGTGATAAACAGACGATTGGCTTATTGTTTGAACTTTAGGTTCATATGTTCTTTTTGGTGGAGTAATTGAACTCCTTTTGGAAGAAGTTGGTTTTGTATCATTAAGTTCAATCTTCTTTCTTGGTGTCTGATAATAAGAACATTTAGAAGCAATGTGTCCATACTTTCCACAAGTGTAGCATGATCTACTTTTGACATGTTGGTGAAACTGTTTCTGTGGGGAAGTGTGTGACACAGGTGTGACTTTAGTTTCTTTGAGTTTTGACATTTCTTGTTCAGATGTTTTGACTTCTTTAACAAAATTCATTGTTTGAACATGTTTAACATCTTTACCCTTTTGTTTATTTGGACTATGACATGTTGCTCGAGATTGGTTAAATTGTTTGGTCTTTTTGGGTTCTGAATTAGACATGTTTGAACCTGACTCCACCTTAACCTTTGCAAATTGTTCATCCAAATTAACAATGAGCATCTTACCTTTTGACTTCAAAGTGGTCTCCTTCTGTTTAGTGACAGATTTAACAGGTTTACTTGTAGAATCTGGATCACTTACAAGAGGAGTGGACACCACATGATACTTGATTGGGTTATTATAAATTGGTTTGCATTTAGCATTCAACAAGGTCTCATGTGGTGGTGGAAACACTTTGTAACCCAAACCCTCCCCGTGGTTTCGTTCTTTCACTAAGTGTTGAACTATGTGAGAATAACTAGTCCAACTGTGCAGTTTTTGTTTTAAAGAATTTACCTCGACTTCCAAAACTGCTTTTTGTTTCTTAGTTTCTTCTAGGGAGTTTAAATAGAACTTTATGTCATTTGCTTGGTTAAATGCCACAACTTCTGTTTCCCTTAGTTGTTTATTTAACAGTTCTATTTTCTCTTTATAATTGAGCTCATTTTGTTTTAAAATTCAATTTGCTTCTGTGCAGAGTTGTAAATCATTTACTAAGCTATCATTGTGATCTAATATCCTAGAAAATTTTGAATATATGCTATCCCTAAATTTATTACATTCAGAACAAGCATGATTATCAAAAAGTTGGTCTGTGGAACTTACCTAAGAATGTTCGGTTGAATCAGCCATCATCGCAGAGTTTGACTATTCAGGTGCTGATGATTCTGAACATGTTGTGCTAGGACCTTCTTCATTTAGGTGAGTGACCACAGTAGTTTTATCTTCATGATCTGAAATTATGAGTTCCACTGCTATATCACCTTCGCTTGCAGAGTCGTCATCCAAACCCTCAACACATGCAATATTGGATTCTCCCGGAGAAACAAAGCGAAAGGTCCAATCTTGTCTTTCATCGTCTTGTGCAGTCAAGGCCTTAGGATCCTTGCTTGATGATGTAGCCCTATTGGTGGGTTTATCTTGATGTAATCCATTACCTGTCTTCTTGGGTTTCACACATTCACGTTTGAAGTGCCCCTTTTCTGCACAATTAAAACAGGTAACTTTGGTTTTGTCAAAACCAAAGGTTCTATCCTTTGTGGCTATCAAGTTCTGTCCGGTCTTCTTAACAAACTTCTACGCCCTCCGGACAGTACTAGCCAGCGCCCACATAATGTCCATCCTTTCAAACTCATTCTCATCTACTTGTTCGTAGTCTTCATCTGCCAGATGGCAGTTTCCAATTTTCCCAGCAATTAGACCGTCATAGGAGTGAACGACAGCTACTAGGAGATCCATATGATCCTTTTCTACCTCTACAGTCACATTACCGAGATTCTCGGTCTTTAATTTCGTAGAATTGGCTTCAGGTGCTATGTATTGGGTGCAAGATGACCCTGACGTGTCAAATCCTGAAGTAATGGCTTGGGACAGAGCAGCTGAACTGGACACGAATGCTGTTTGGAGTGGTGCTCCAGAAGTTTTTAGTTGAGGAGTTGAGTTGTAAAGTGACAGGTTCTGATCATATGAACCTTTTTGGGATCTGTACTTCATTCTCAACTTTTCCTCTCTCAGCTTCAGAATGAAGTCGTTGATATCCAACTTTGCCAGCATATCATTCTGTCTGAGATTTGATATAAATGAGACCCACTTCTCTGGCAATCCATCTGCAATACTTGACACCTTATCTTCCATTGACGTGGTAACTCCATGATTGTGCAGCTCACTCATCAAGTGGTAGTAACGGTTGATAATGTCATCTAGGCTCTCTTTTCCTATTGAAGAGAGGTTATCAAACTCCTTCTTCAAAGCCTTTGTCTTTAATGCCTTCAACGTCGCATTCCCGTCATACCGTTTTTCCAGAGCATCCCATAGCTTCTTGGCTTCTTTGTTCTCAGAAAACTGATGGAATATATCTTTAGGAATTGACTGAGTTAACAAGGCGTACACCTTCTTCTCTGCATTTTACTTTACCTTCTAGCTATCAGTCATGCCACCCAAGGTAAGTTTTACTTCATCAGCACCAACCGGCATGCTATACCCAGTCTCGTTTGATTCCCACAGTTTAGGATCAACTCCATTTAAGTATATCTCGAACCTTTGCTTCCATTGTGGGTAATCATGTAACGTTATGAGCTTAGAAAGCTTATTGTGATTACCAACTTCATTTTCCAGAAGCAATAGATTCTGGATTCGTGAATCCCTACCGGCAGTGAAAGCTGAGTAC
>BJCN01316081.1:531-11276 GCA_018326445.1 Flaveria brownii
TAGTAGGTGTAATTGACCCATGAGCTTTCTTGAGTAAAGACACATGAAAAGTATGGTGGATTTGAGCAGAATCTGGTAGGTCCAACTTGTAAGCTACTGATGAAGAATGAAATCGGATATTTAAACAATACGAAAGATAGAATCCAAAGAAAGTAGAGAAGCTTTATTAATGGAATGGAAATCACTGAAACAAGAAATAACCAGGGATTCAATCCCTCTCTCCCAAAGGAGCCATGAACAAAATCATAACAAACAAGAAATTTCTGGATACCTCACACTATCTCTGCTTCTCTACTAATAACCAAAACAATCCTAACAAACTTACTAGCCACTTTGGATATT
The DNA here is from genome assembly GCA_018326445.1 of Flaveria brownii. Lineage (NCBI taxonomy): Eukaryota > Viridiplantae > Streptophyta > Magnoliopsida > Asterales > Asteraceae > Flaveria > Flaveria brownii. Next base: position 874 of record BJCN01316081.1, read on the forward strand.
GCCACTTTGCCCCCTTCTAGAATACACATATAGAATTGGCGGTTTCCCTTTTAGCCCCTCAAGATTGATCTTTGCATCACAATCCCACAACATCACTCAAGCTGACCAGACCTCCCTGTCTCTTTTTACGTCATCTCTTCTCCACCTCCATCTTTCATCGTTCCTGAAACACAAACACAAGCAACAGAGGCTACAAAGAAAGAAGAAAGAAAAAATGCAGAAATTTAACAAGGTGACCATGTCAGGCTTGTTTTGGCCGGATTTGCAGAAGTTGGCCGTAATCTTCGCTGGAACCTTGCCTGAGTGCCTTGATGGCCAGAAGGCAGTTTGGCCTCGTCTCACCTTGTTTGAGCGCTTAGTCTTGCGCCTTTGGCGTTTTTGACAACTATGGAAGAAACAATGGTGGGTGTGGGGTTGAAGAAGAAGGGGATGAATGTGCCCACTTACATTTATTTAAATAAATTTTAATATTTTGGCCACATAGGCAGTTCACGTCAAGAAAAATCCAACGGGGTTAACTATCATTTAGTTAGAGTTTGTTGGAGAAAAATAAGCTTAAACTTTGGAGGGTTTGTAAACATCTAAACATTTTCTAAGTTGGGATTAATCCTCGTCAGTAAATGAAAGTTGAGATTATTAAAATCCAATAACCTTAAAAATTTATAATACTAGAATAAAAATAAATTATATATGAAATAATAATCTGGGAGGTTGTGCGTATTTTTTGTTACATTCTAGGAAAACTCTTAACTTCTGTTGCACCTATTTTATTTGTAAGTTTTATTGAAGTGTACCCTTTGACCAGTTTTGGTGAAATATAGTCCAACCTACCCTTTTGCTGGGTAAATGTGTCTCATTCACATATCTGCTTTTCCCTTCACTTTCTTAAAGTTGCTTCATATGGCTTGTGGATGGATGCCAATGGTTCTTTAGAGACCCATGCTCACTCTTAATTATTTTACATTTTTCTATGTGATATCTGATTCTCATATGCTCTTTATTTTTTCATTTTCATATTTTAATGTCTATTCAGGAATACTTTCCCTACAGATTGACAAAGGATATATGTCTCCTCATTTCGTCACGAATGATAATAATTTATCTGTGGAATTAGAAAATGCTAAAGTCTTGATAACTGATCAGAAGATATCAAGCGTCAAAGAAATTGTTCCTTTGCTAGAAAAGAGTACTCAATTAAGTGTCCCTTTGCTCATTTTTGCTGAAGATATCTCAATGTCAGTGCTGGAAACACTAATTGTTAACAAAAATCAAGGTACACTTAAGGTTGCTGTTGTTAAATGCCCTGGGGTTGGGGACCGAAAGAAATCTTTGCTGCAAGATATTGCCCTCATGACAGGTAATTATTTACTGATTTCTAGGAATAGATAGGTTTTTATTTATCATATTCTTCCATAGAGGTGGCGAATGGGCAGGTTGGGTTCATGGCAAACAAGTATTTTTTTGTGATGTAAAATCTGGTCAGGTTGGGTTTAACCGAAAACGCTTTCTGGTAAATATACAGCACGACCAATATGAATAAAGAAGCTATATTGTCTTTATAATAATCTTAAATTTTGAATAAAATGATTTCGTTGGCCTTTTGTATTAAAACACTTTGGGCTATTTTCGACATGTTCACCATTTCATTTGTGGCACCCCTTTTCTTTTGTTTAATTTACTCAGTTGATCAGTTACAGATTAAACATAACCCGAATCCACCCATTTGTTGGTATATAGATTGAAATTACCACATTTACGTCATATCAAAGATGGCGCAAAAACATACAATTGAAGTATTTCATATACAGTTAGGCTTTTGTGGAATCATCAGCATTTATTGCAGGACTGAGTAGTAGTAGGGAAGAATGTGACACTAGTTTTTTTTGGGACCTTAGTCTTCAGAACAATCAATGCATTGATTTAACAGTTGATCTCATGGTTTGGTGCGTCTAGGGATCACACTAAAAATTATTTTCACTTTACAATATATGCATTCCAGCATTTCACCTTTTTTTGTCATGTTGAATCAGGTGCTGATTTTCTATCGGGGGATTTGGGTCTGTCTCTTGAAAGTGCAACCTCTGATCAGCTTGGGATTGCACGTAAGGTAACCATAACAAGTAGTTCTACAACAATTGTTGCTGATCCATCCATGAAAGCTGAAATTCAAGCAAGGATATCACAGATAAAGAAGGATCTTTCAGAATCAGATAATTCATATCTTTCGAGAAAACTAAGTGAACGCATTGCAAAACTCTCTGGTGGTGTTGCTATTATCAAGGTGAGTTTATTACATCGATAATTTATTTCAGAAGTTCCATAATGGAATTAAAGGTGGTAATTTCTCCCATTTATTGGTGAATGGGTCAATTTGAGTTAATGTGGAATGGGTCAAACATGTTGAAAGCGGCCAATTGTCTATTTCCAAACATAAGACCTCAAATCTTTTATTCAAAGAATAGATTATCGTAGTGAAAATACTATAATGTTATAAAAACGAAATAAAAAGGGCTTGTTGATCAACCCCTACTAGAAGTGACCCATTTTAACCCAAATCATAAATCAGCCAGTCCGACCCACCTATCTGCCATCTCTAATTGTTAAGATTGAAGTGTGGTTGTAATTTGTGCAAATTTTGGTTATAGGTTGGAGCACATACTGAGATGGAATTAGAAGACAGAAAGCTACGAATTGAGGACGCAAAAAATGCCACATATGCAGCAATGGATGAAGGTATTGTGCCAGGTGGCGGAGCCACCTATATTCATCTTTTGGGAGAAATTTCTGCCATCAAAGAGCGTCTTGAAGATCGAGATGAGCAAAGTGGGGCTGACATCATAGCGTCAGTATGTTCCTATCGTCTTGCTTGTCTCATTTTATTATTATATATTCTTAAGTTAAGTATGAGGGAATCTAAATGAGCAAATGAGAATTATGGTGTATGGGTATGTGTATGTTAAGGGAATGAGAATGATTGCCCAATTACTAGGAATTGTTCAAACCCAACAAGTTTCATTCTCTTCCCAACTTATTATAAAACCCATACCATATTGATTCTCGGATGCAATCCATTTTAACACTTTTAGTTAACTATAAGAATGGTGGTGGCGTCGTCGTAAGCATGTGATTCCCCTCTAGTAGGAGCAAAGGTCCCAGTTTTACGGTAATGGCTCTCATGGTCATCAAAAAAAAATCGTCTATGTTGTATGCATGCTTTTCGGATTTGGTTCTTTTCAAATATTACGGATTTGGTCAACACTATTCATCAAACTGCCATGCGTCATTATCACTAGCAGACATTAAAAATCTGTTAAATTTATGTGAAAAAAGGTTTTTACCCATTTATGTAGTGAGACTTATTTTTACTTTACCATATAACTTTTGCCGTTACTGATAACGGCTAAACACGTTATAGTTTGGCAAACAATGAAAGCTAAATCTAGTATCTGAAAAGAAATGACCAAAATCCGTGAAACTTGTTTATCACCAATCATGTAACTAACTTTCTGACACTTTTTATTTGGTTAAGCCTCTGAATGAAATATTTGGTAATTTTGTAAAACTATGGATTCCAGGCACTGCAAGCTCCTGCAAAATTGATAGCAGCCAATGCAGGGGTCGATGGTGATGTGGTTGTTGAAAAGATCAAAACACTTGATTGGGAGTTTGGTTATAATGCAATGGATGGCATCTATGAGGATCTTATTACAGCTGGAATAATCGATCCTTGTAGGGTTTCAAGGTGTGCTCTTCAAAACGCGGTATCGATTGCTGGGACAATTCTCACCACTCAAGCTGTATTGGTAGAAAAAATGAAACAGCCTAAACCACCCGTACCTCTGCTCCCTGGAATACACCCTTGACACAAAAATAGAGTACTATTGACTGTGTTTGACTTTTTATGAGCTAAAAAAGTCAAGTATCACACTTTCTTGCACATAACGTCAACCTTTGTTGCTATGTCGGTTTACAAGAAAAGAGAAATTGATCCGGGCGACGGGTGTGTCAAGTTGAAGAAAGAACATGGACGCTTCAAAGTATTTGCAGGCATTAATGATGTTTGGCGCTAAGATGGGGTTGTTATGGCATTAGCAATAACTTAGGAAATAATTAAGATGCTTTTTCTTCTTTAAAAACCTTACCAAGAGAAACTAATAGGATTAAGCCTAATGAAGAAAAAAATAATGTAACTTTTATAACGCTCCACATTATAATATGTTTCATTTAAGTTATGATTGTCATTTGATAAAAGTTGCTTAAAACTTTTGTAGTTAATATATTTCTGCTTGATCCTTTCATATCAAAGCAAGAAAGGATCAATGTTTCATTTCTCTCTGCTAGGATATTTGTGATACTGCTTAATGTTGTTAGCCGGAAGGATTTTCACTCCCTATCTCTTGCCCAGGCCATCCTCATTCGCCTCTTTCTTCTACGTACCAATGGGAGTAATGCATATGTATTGTTCGTGTGTATTTGTTTTAGGTGGTAAAGAGGATGGATGGGTATAATTTGTTTGAATGTATAAATGCTGGAAATTTTACGACTCAATCTAAAACATTAACATGTACCTAGCATGAAAGTAGTCGTATGTTAACAGGGTTAGACATGTATTTTACCTATTTAATAATGAGTTGATGCTAAAATCTTGAGCAATCAAATGGTGAGATTCTTATAAACCCAAAGAAATTCAATCAACTATATGTGTAACAACACTAACACATCCGACAAAGAAAGAACTCAACAACATATAGAATTAACCAAAATCAAACACTAAGAGAAAATAAGACTTTAATATTCAAACACCTAAAATATATTTGTAACGCATAAAACAATTGTTCTCCTATGAAAACTCTCATTTATGTATGTAATTGTTTTAGTTGGGTTGTGTTTTTTCAGGTCATTGGTCCTTCGTTGTCATCATTGGGTGATGTGTTGGTAGTTAAATCCTGATGCACTTGCATCATACTCCTTTATTATTGAAAACAATTCGTCCTCAAGTTTTACCTCTTAACCAAAGCCAACTAGGCTAAAGGAAAAATCAGGTAGTTTCTTGCTCACTATCAATTTGACACACTTAAATAATTTAGTTTGACAGTTTCCATGGTTCATCTCGCCCGACTCTTTGTTTGACGTCACTTGGCAAGTTTAGTCCCTAGTGTATTGGGTTGTCGGGTCTCTCAATATTCCCTCTACCTGTCTTTGAAAAGACTTGCCCTTGAGTTTTGAGAACTTTCCGAATATCTAAAGATACCATTAAATATTCCTACACCTCAAGCCTAACATCATAGTTGGTATCATCTGTCTTTCATTTGTTTGTCCTATTGAATAATAGCTTAGCTAAAAAATTTTTATACACAAAAAAAATCTTTTTTTAAAGGTTTAGTATTATCTTCATCAACTTGGAGTTCGTCTTCCGATACACACTCCTCATGAGATTTTTTTTTATAATTTGGTTCAAAGAACCAAGGGTGAGGATCGTTAAGTACCCATCATCTCCTTCATCCTTAACGACAATACTTGATTCGATTTACTTGTTGCGATATGTACTTCAAATTCAAGATATCAGATCCTCCATCAGAGTTATTTGATCTCAAGATCTCATTCAAGATCGTGGATCCTTTGGTGGAGTCATTTGATCTTGAGATCTCGTGAGTTAGACTAGGCTCCATTGCTGGCTCGGTCGAAGATATCTTCGTATAGAAGGTCAATCTCTTCCACGAGCAGTCATTTCATAATCGAGAGCTCTAATGCCAAATGATGTAAGACGTCTTAAGGAATCAAACGAATAGATTCTTTAGAATCTTTAATTTCAAAGGTTTAAAAGAAATAATAATTCGATCATCTTTGCAGGATCGGTGTTTGTCTCTCAACATAATATTTTCCTCACACACTCATTAAGTCTCACTCGTTTGATGATGCAGAATCTCTCACTAAGTTTGATTATAATATACTAAGTTAATGAACATAAGAAATGGTTTTTCAAGATACTTGTATATATTACTTCTCAATTCAATGTTTACAAGACTCTTACAAAGCATGCATAATGAGTTACATTGAGAAAACTATATATACTACTATTTACAACCGGTTATACTTAGAAAACCAGCTGGAACTTATATCTAAACAAATAATACATTGCTAGAAGTAAGGTATCTAAGATAAAATACTATCTTAGATTTGGTAGTCATGATATATCAATGACTTAGCTTTTGTTATCTACTAAAGTTGGTAATCGTACTAATTGATAAAAGAAGAACAATGGAATAAAGTCTGGTTAACTACATAGGCGTGGGAAAACGCCATGCAATATATCAAAGTTAATAGCATGTGTCAGTCAGACCATATTTATGTCCACTGGTCCATAGTTAGTTCTTCCGAAGGTTAAATGGCTTCGGTAGAATAAGTTCTTCCGAAACCATTTATACTTCAAAAGAGATAACTTCTTCCGAGACTTCTGCTAGTCTTTATGACTTTGTTCCTTCGGAAGACTTTGTCTTGAGTCTTCTAAGCGTTTTACTTCGGAAGGAGAACTACTTAGTCTCGGAAGATTGAGTTCTTCCTTCAAAAGTTCTTCATTCTTTAAGCTTCGGAATATCTTCAACATAGCTTCAGAAGTGCATCTTTGTCTTCAGAAGACTTTAATCAGTTGTACTCAAAATCTTCTAAGTATAGTTTTGGTTGCACCAGCCTCATCTGATTCAACAAACTCCCCCTAGGCTGATGTTACCAAAACTTCATTCTCTTCTTCTTCTCAAAACTTTCAACACCAAGGAAAGGAGGCATTTGTCAGTTAATTATTCTTTCCTGAAGTGGTACTGAGAAGTTTGTACAAGTCATTAGTAGAGAGGAGGTCCAATCTATTGTTATGAATGACATGTACCCTTTGTTGTGGCCCTCTAAAGAGAGTTAGTTGATGGGTATTATAATCATATTCCCATCTAACTATAGAATTCTGAAGTAGGGCCTTGAATCATTTGAAGGAATGAGCTTCCTTTAGTAGTGACACCTTCTTCTTCTTCTTCCTTTCTCAGCTTCAACTTCTCTTAAGTTCTTGCTTTCTTTGTTAGCTCAGCAAGATGAAGTCCGCCTAGGTGATTTCTGATATGAGTAGCTACTTGGGAGTTTGAGAGATTTGAGAATGGCTTCTCTGCTAACTTAGCAATTTCAAATTTGCTTAAGTGTAGCAAAGATAGTGTGTCAAGTCTGTTGACTTCACCATTCTCTCTTACCACAACAAATTTATGAGAAGAGTCATCAAACCTCCATGAACAATTTTCTTCCTAAGAGTGTGGGGCACATTTGGCAGTTTATCCCCTTTTCTGGTGTCCAGTAATGTCACCATTCTTCTTCTCAACTTTTTCTCTTCTTCCTTGAGGGAGTCATAGTTAGTAGCCAAGAGTTAAAGAGCTTGGTCCAGTGTTCCCCTAGGCAGATCAAGGAATGCATCTATTGTGAGGGAACATAAAGAGCCATCAATGTATCTCAGTGTTATAGACTTTTCCTCACAAGAGATGTCGCTCAGGGTTGTGCAGTTAATAAGCTTTCCTTTGATCTCCTTGAACTCCTCTAAGGTAAGAGGCTTAGATTGTTTAGAGGATGGCTTGGGTAATGGTTGGGTTTCAAGTTATGTCTTGGGTTTTAGGATGAGTAGTGGTGGTGGTTGTTGAGAGGCAGTGGATGAGGGCTGGGTTAAGGCTGATGATGTAGGTTCAGGGGTGTAAGGTTCGATAGTGGGTTCAGTTTTGATAGGGAAGGGAAGAGGTGTGGGCTCAGGTTTTGTTAGTTGTGGTTTGGGTGCTGGTTTGGGTACCATCCTCTGTATAGCTTGAGTTTGGTATACCTCTTTCCTTCTTCCTAAGTGAATGTCAGCTTTGATATCACTGACATGTTGCTGTAGGGTCTTCTCAGACTTGGGACCTACTTGCTTTCCTATGAAGCCATGGGCCTTGAGATAAGCCTTCATCCAGGCTTTGTCTCCCACCTTCATGGTAGCGGAAAGTTTGGCCTCCGCCTCCCTCTTCTTCTTCTTCTTCTTCTTCTTCTTCTCCTTTGACTTCTCTCTGGCAGCTTTCTTCCTCTCCTTGTTGATATGATTTTGTTCTTTGTTAAAAAGGAACAAGATCGTCTTATTTTCATGTGGAGTCAGCTCCTCCTGAGAATAGCCCCTTGAGCATAGGAAGGCTAACCTTTGCGACCTCTGCTACTGTTCATCATCTTCTTTCTTTCTCCTCTACTCTTCCTCTTCGGCCAACCTTGTTGCTTCCTCCTTCTTCTTTTACAGTAGCGTTGCCTTCTCCAGTTTCATAAGCTTATCAAATTGGAGTAAGAGCATTTATTCATTATCCACTCCTAGGTTGATGAGCCTATCTATCACCTCCACTCTTCTTTTGTTGTTGATATTCTCTTGAGTTGCTGTTGCTGGCTTGCTGCTTGCAGCCAGTAGCTGCCCAGTGTTGAGTCTACCTTTCCTGTTGGACCCTGAAAGGATCATACATGCCAATTCAAGTGAGGAGCTTATAAGATACTTTGTTAAGAATCTGTTTGGTAGTCGTCTTCCTTTTTCATTTGGGATCCGGGGAAGATTTAGCTTTTGGAGATTTTAGCTTGGATGGTTCAGGTTGGGAGAGTAGGATGACAATTTAATAATCCCTTTTGCAAGTTGAACTTCAGCTTTGGAAGAGATTGGAATGTCACTACCTATCCCAACTGATTCAATTGCTAGGCCATTAGTTGGGATAGGTTGACCAAGTTCTTTCTTAGTGGTAGGTGGTGCAGTAAACCTTTGAATCCCTTCAGCTTCAAAGTAGGCTACTGCAACATTAGGTGAGGGTTGTTCAAGTGAGGAGCTTTGGTTTCCCTTGCATACTGATGTCTCTTTCAGAGATATCAATTGGCAAGGTTGCCATAGACTCAGTCTTAGGTATGTTACCACTATCCTTAGAGGTCAATGAGACACTCTCAGTAGTGGTAGTTAAGCCTACATGAGTCCCCTCCACACCTGTGGGACTCACCTCAGTTTGGCTTAACTGATGTGGGCTAGAAATTAGAGGTTCCCTGGGGTTCAGTTGATCTAGAGAGTGGTGTGGTAGATCAACATCATAGCCCGAAGGAAACATGAGATCCTCATCAGATTAGGTTAAAAGGTCAGTGAAGGATATAGAAGTTATACCTAATAACCCAGGACCTTGGTTAACATCTAGTGGCATTGAGCTAGTGACGTGGGTGTCCCTTTTTGGCTACTCAGGGGAGTGTTGGGACTCACTCTGAGGGCTTGAAACTTGGGCAATGAGCTCATCAAGTTGAGACTAAGGAGACTCAACACTAATATTGAGATCAATTATGGAGGATGGTTGGACCTCTGGCTAGTGGGAGCCCTTTATTCCACTCTAACGTTTTTGGCTTAAACAGAAGGGACTTGTTTAATTAGAGTAGATTGAGCAAGGGTTCGTTTGGGGTGTATTTGTTAGGTGAACCTGATAGGGTAGGAAGAAGTGATTGGTTGTGAAGTGGTGGTGTCTAGTATGGGTTCATCACCTGCTAGGTCTGCAGGGATGTCACCAGGAGCCATTGGCTCAAGCATACTTGGAAGGAGGTTAGTGAGCTGTGACAACCCCAAAATTTGGGCCTGAAAATTTTCTTTAAATGGCCCCAAAGCATTACATTAAACATGTCAAGGCCCAATAAGGGCCCAACACCAAATATAATATATATATATATATAAATATGTATATACATATATATATATACAATATACCAACAACAATAATATTTATGTTAGATTTAACCAAACGGATTTTAAATTATCAGAACATTCCGAAGGTATACGATGATCTGAGTCATTAGAAGAGTTAAGTTCATAACCGGATGCGACCCGTCTAACCAGGCTGTTAAGTTCTAAACCGTAGCGATTAAATATTATTGCGAGTCATAGTAAAAATGATAAAATAACAAAAATAATAAATACAATTAAATTAAATTAAATTAAATTAAATTTTATCAAATTCATCCCGAGATCATACGCGATAAAGGAAATTAACGGTGTCAGGAGCACACTTTGTTGGAAGGCACCATTAGATCCTACCTATATAATCCCCTTTTTATAAACCCTAGCCCCCATTACACACATTTCTTAAACCATGGAAAACACACACACAAGACAACTTTTGGAGAGAGAGAGAGAGTGGTTGAAGTACAGGAGAAAGAGGGAACCCTCTGTGGTTCTAGCGACCGGCTAGAGTTCTAGTAAGACTCCCGGTGGCGAGTGGCGACAAGTGAAGGGTATCCCCTTATAGATCTTGAGCCCCTGAGGACTGTGACACCCCGTATGTGACAACCCGAAAAATATTTTTTTTATTATTTATTTATAATAATTATGAGAATTTACAATTTATTTTATATACATA
>BJCN01316101.1:0-10203 GCA_018326445.1 Flaveria brownii
CGATGCGAACCCACCAGCCCAGTCAGTCGATTCCAGGCCTAAAAGGAAAATCCAGAAGCCCGCAAGATTAATGGATTGATTTGCAAAACTTTGGCAGACCCACGTTCTTAAAACTGTTACTTGCATGGTTGTTTCTTTAGTTTGTTGAATTAGTCTTGCATGTTAAAGTAGTGTTGCATGTTAGATGTTAGTGGCATAAAATAAGGAAGTTGGGTAACCTCCTTCCCTGCACGTTTAAATTCATGTATGTTTGCTTTTGGGAAATTAGTGAAGAAAATTGCTCCAAGCTTTGTCTTTCTCTATTCTTGAAACTCTCCTCCAATTCTTCCGTGAAGTGCCATCAATTGGTGCTTTCATTAGCTTACTCTTCCCCCACCGCCATGCCTCCACGTCGGGACCTTAGCGGCGATGACAACCCACCACCACCATTACAAGACCTCATCACCCAACTCATAACAACAACTAATGCAGCCTCGGATAAAAACACAGCCAATATGACCGCACTGATCGAAGCTACAAAATCCTTAACAACCAAGATCGACTCGCAAACCGCCACCACTGCCAACCTTGTCACCCACATCACATCCCTCTCCGATCACATTCACTCCGAAACCGATGACAACTCCACACCCCCATCCGTCTCAAACACAAAGATACCCCACCATCATTGTCCAACACCAACCCAAAACCACCAAAAATCATCCTTCCATTGTTTGACGGTACAAACCCGCTCGTTGGATTTTTCAAGCCGAAAACTATTTTGCCTATTACAAGATTCCCGCCAGCGAACGCGTATCCTTAACAACGTTCTACTTCATCGGTGATGCCCTTTCATGGTACTAACATTTGGCTAATAACGACCTCCTTGGTTCGTGGCAGAATTTCAAAAGAGAGGTTGAACTTCGGTTTGGCCCTTCCACCTATGAGAATCACGAAGCCACCCTTCTCAAGCTTAGACAAACCACCACCGTCAAGGCTTACCAAACCGAATTCGAAAGACTAAGCAACCGTGTCACCGGTCTTTCCCAACAAACACTACGCAATTGCTTTATCTCCGGTCTCAAAACAGAAATCCAAGCCGAGCTAGCAATCCTCAAACCCACCACCTTCCACCAAACTAGTGCCTTAGCCCAACTCGTGGAAGATAAACTTGCCTCAGCCTTTAAACCCAAACCATCCAATTCTTTCAAACCCACTAACACCACAGCCACATCTTCCAGTTTTTCACATACAACTTTATCCCTACCTTCAACAACCAATGACAAAACCACTCAAACAAACCCACCCCTGCCAATGTCTGCACCACCAAAACCCCTACCATTCACGAAACTATCCCCAGAAGCCATCCAACAACGTCGAAGAGACGGACTTTGTTTTCGCTGTCCCGAGAAGTTTGTACCCGGTCACAAATGTTCCCCCCCACAGTTTCTTTTGATCGTCGACAACGACGAACACAACACCGTCCCCACTGATGAAACACCTAAGCCTACAACCGATCATCACACCCACCAATTCTTATCCTTGTCAGAGGCTGCGTTTTTTGGTTTGTCATCGATCCAAACCTTACGCATCACCGGATGCATTAAGGCACTGCCTGTAAATGTGCTAATCGATTGTGGCAGTACCCACAATATAATTCAGCCACGGGTCGCAAAGCAATTGCACCTACAGCCCAAATCCATCGAACCATTCTCGGTCATGGTCGGCAACGGCCAATTCATTCAATGTTCAAGCTACTACACGGATGTCACCATTCAGCTACAGAAAACACAATTCACCATCCCCATTTGTGTCTTACCCGTCGAAGGCGCAGACGTCGTTCTAGGGGTTGCATGGCTGGGTGCCCTTGGCCCCATCACAGCAGACTTTTCGGTCCCAAAGCTCTCCTTTACTAAAGATGGCAAAACATGCACGTTACAAGCACGCAATCAGCATGTATCATCAAGCTCATTATCTACTATGCTTAGACATGGGTCCATTGCATCCCTTTACACAATAACAGTAGAACCACCCCCAACCCATACTAACCAAACTCTTGTTCATTCTGACCCACAATTGACAGCCCTTTTAGAACTATTCCAGCCAATTTTTGAAGTACCATACACCCTTCCCCAACACCGTTATCACGACCACCACATTCCCCTAATCAATAACAGCCAACCCGTGAATGTAAAGCCCTACCGCTACCCGCATTTCCAGAAACGTATAATGACACAACTCATCACCGAAATGTTGAATGATGGTATCATCCGACCAAGCCAAAGTCCTTTTTCGTCACCGGTACTTCTAGTAAAAAAAAGGATGGCACATGGCGATTTTGTGTAGATTACCGCGCTCTCAACACGGTAACAGTTCGTGACAGGTTCCCCATTCCCACCATTGATGAGCTCCTTGATGAGTTACATGGGTCAACAGTATTTTCAAAAATTGACTTACGATTCGGATACCACCAAATTCGAGTTGCTCAAGAGGATATTCATAAAACCGCCTTTCGGACCACCGACGGTCACTATGAATTTCTAGTAATGCCTTTCGGCCTCACGAACGCACCTTCAACCTTCCAATCCGCCATGAACGACCTTTTCCGACCCGTGCTTTGTCAATTCGTATTGGTTTTTTTTGATGATATACTAATATACAGTAGCACAAGGGAATAACATTATTCACACCTTCGGTATGTATTCCAGAAACTACACCAAAATCAGTTTCATGCAAAAGCTTCTAAGTGTGTTTTTGGAGTCACAGACATATCGTTTTTGGGTCACCGGATTTCCGGCTCTGGCGTTGCACCAGAAGCAGATAAGATCACAGCGATACACCAGTGGCCTACACCAACATCGTCCACCACCATTCGAGCCTTCTTAGGCTTAACCGGCTACTATAGGCGGTTCGTTCAGAATTATGCACAAATCACAGCTCCATTAACAGATATCTTAAAGCTCAAAGAATTCCTATGGAGTACAACAGCCGATGAGGCTTTTGCAAAGCTGAAAGCCAACATGCAGCAGCTAGTCAGCCTGGCCCTTCCCAACTTCACCAAACCCTTCGATGTGACCACTGATGCATCCGACATGGCTATCGGCGCCGTTCTATCACAAGACAACAAACCCATTGCTTTTTTAGCAAGAAGTTGTGCCACTCTATGCAAGGTCAGTTGACATACATAAAAGAATTATACGCCATCACTGAGGCTGTAAAAAAATGGCGTCAGTATCTCTTGGGTCGACCATTCCGTATCTACACGGATCACCACAGCTTAAAGCATGTCCTCACACAAACAATTCAAACCCCGGAACAGCAAAAGTGGCTAACGAAACTAATGGGATACGGATTTGAGGTTTTGTATAAACCGGGACGTGAGAATACCGTGGCGGATGCTCTTAGCCAGGTCGACATCCCATCCATGCTAGCGATTTCATATCCCACAGCTACGTGGCTGGACGAGCTTCGCTGCTACTTCACCAAAGACCCTACCGGTAAGGCCCTAGTGGCAAGCGTCACCGCCGACCCAGGTGCGTTCCCCCATCATGTGTTTCGGGATGGCTTAATGTTTGTCCAGGGGAAGCTACTCATTCCTCCACTTTCGGATCTGCGAAATAAATTGTTGAAGGAATTCCACTCGTCGTTTCTAGGTGGCCATGCAGGGATAAATGCCACTATGAAACGGATGTCAGGGACCTTTTCATGGTTACGGCTAAAGAAGGATGTCCCAGAATTTGTCAAAGGTTGTGAGGTTTGTCAAGCAATAAAACCTCAAAACCATAAGCCGTATGGCTTGCTACAGCCACTTCCCACACCGACACAACCATGGCATGACATCTCTATGGATTTCATCACGCACCTTCCACCATCAAAAGGTAAATCTTCCATTTGGGTCATCATCGACCGCTTATCGAAGTATGCTCACTTTATTCCATTGAGGCAGAATTACACAGCGGTTACTTTAGCTTCTAACTTCATGCATGAGATTTACCGTTTGCATGGACTTCCAAAAACAATTGTCTCGGATAGAGACCCATTATTTCTCAGCCACTTTTGGAAGGAATTGTTTAAACTTATGGGCACAAACTTGCTTCACTCCAGTGCCTACCATCCCCAAACGGATGGCCAGACCGAGGTCGTCAATCGTTGCTTGGAGATGTACTTACGTGCCTTTGTGTATGATGAACCCAAGTCGTGGGAAAGGTTATTATACTTGGCAGAATTTTGTTACAACACTAGTCATCACACATCAATAAACTGTCTCCCTTCAAAGCTGTATATGGTCGCGATGCAACTTCTATTCAGGATTATGTTCCCGGGTCCACCAAAACAGGCTCAATTGAAGACTCCTTAGTAGCACATCAAAGAATCCTGACATCCTTAAAAACATCCATTGAAATTGCAAAGAAGAAAATGGTTACCCAGGCAAACAAAAACCGACTTGATAAGGAATTTTCAATTGGTGATTATGTTTACTTACGTCTACAGAAATACAGACAATCATCAGTCCACAACCGTCAAAATTCCAAGTTTTCAAGGCGCTTTTACGGTCCTTATCGGATCATTGATCGTATCGGTAAAGTTGCCTACAAATTGGAGTTACCACAGGGTTCCAAAATACACCCCGTGTTCCATGTGTCTCTACTTAAACCATGTTATGGCTCTCCTGCTGACCCAAAGGGAAACTTGGAAGAATTCTACCCAACTGAGGAGCTAGCTTACTTACCAGAAGCCATACTCAACTCACGGTTAAATGTTAAGGGAGAACCGGAAGTATTAGTTAAGTGGGAAAACAGCCTCTTGAAGATGCTACATGGGAAGATTTTAATTCATTCAAAGCTCAGTTTCCACACATTGATTACATTGAGGACAATGAAAGTTCTGTTGGAGAGGGGGATGATATAAGCCAGCTGGCCCAAGCCACCGATGCGAACCCACCAGCCCAGTCAGTCGATTCCAGGCCTAAAAGGAAAATCCAGAAGCCCGCAAGATTAATGGATTGATTTGCAAAACTTTGGCAGACCCACGTTCTTAAAACTGTTACTTGCATGGTTGTTTCTTTAGTTTGTTGAATTAGTCTTGCATGTTAAAGTAGTGTTGCATGTTAGATGTTAGTGGCATAAAATAAGGAAGTTGGGTAACCTCCTTCCCTGCACGTTTAAATTCATGTATGTTTGCTTTTGGGAAATTAGTGAAGAAAATTGCTCCAAGCTTTGTCTTTCTCTATTCTTGAAACTCTCCTCCAATTCTTCCGTGAAGTGCCATCACTTGGTGGTTGATCGTATGCAATGCACAAATGTTATATCACGCCATACGCGATTTAGTGATTTGGTTTGCCACTAACTCATGGGTTTTGTATTAAACATTGTTTTGTGCATGTATTATCCATGGTATTTGTTGAAACAAACCTATATGCTATTTGTTGATTGGAGTTGATTTTTCAAATGTAATGTGTTTGCGTATGTTAAACTTAAAACCTACAAGTTTGATACTTGATATTGAATTTTTCATTGTGCTTTTCAGGTAATGTTAAATTGTTACTACTTTCGATCAAGCATAGTCTGGTCGAGTTAGAAGGCATTAGTCATCAGACGACTATTTGGCATGAGCAATATTTCATATGACAAGACATTGAAAAAATACAACCTTAAAGAAATTTGATTGTGTTTTAATTTTGAGAGGTTTAAGATTCCTGTTGTTGCTGATAATAAAAAAGCTATGATTTGTATACATTCAAAAAGTTGTAGCAACCCATAGTTTTTGGTGTGACATCTATCACCTGAAGCCTTAATTTTAGAGTTATCAGATTTTATGATATCTAAATTATTTGTTTCTATGTAGGAACACATATTAAGTAATCTACTAATTTTTTACGAATTCAACTTCATAATTATGCAATTAATTTTAGTTTTTAAATTTTAGATTTATCTTATATAAAGGGATTTGCTGTAATTGTTTATTAACTAATTCAACATCATATAAAGTTTCTTTTATGACTTTTTTATTTTATTTTTATTATTGCTTACTTTAATTATTTGATAGTTCAAAATTTTGATTTAGCAAGAGTTCATCATGTTAATCCTTCATAATAAAAAATTCAACTAATGACGTTCAAATATTTGATAGTTTAAATATTTGCTTAAATTTTTAATTTAATTCAACTTACAGTTGTTTATGATGTTTTTGAAAAAGGTTATGCGTATGATGTACACGCAGACGTAGGTCTAAAAAAATGGAGTGCTAAATTTTAAAATCAATGATAAGATACCAAAATTTTCAACTAGTTCATATTACAAGTGCTAATAAGTTTCATACAACCATGATATCAAATATTACAACAAACAATACATTATAAAAATGCTCAAAACTTTAGTTACTTGATCAAATTATTGTTACGAGTACCTGCAATACTCCTAAATTGCTTCAAAATCTCTGCATATGTCACAATCCCAACCAAGGTATAATCCTGTTGAACCACCCAAGCATAACTAACACGAAGCGCGATCATCTGAACCATGACCGCGATCAATGAGTTCCAAGGATGGCAAACAATGGCCTCAGACCGCCTCCCAGGATAAAACCGCCCCACACAACCATTCTTAACAGATCCCGATTCTTCATCTGATGAGCAACACGAAGACGATGAAGATAATGGGTTACAGTAGTCATCCATGAGATCCAACATAGCAGTCAAGTTTCTCTCATGCATCCTCATTTTGACCAAGTTGACCAACTCGTCTGACGGGCCAGAGTGGTCGATATAAGCCATGAGATCCCCGGCTGAGAGGGTAGCTATTGCTGCAGCCACGGTCTCGTCACAACAAGCAAGGGTAAAAGGGGAAATTTCACCTATTAAACGGTTATCTTTGTCAACAACTCCTATAGAGGTTTGCTCTACAAGTGAGCAAGTAATTAGGGGCAATGCAGTAATTGCAGGGTCGTGGTAGTTGACCGTGAGCGTTGACTTGTCGATTATATCCAACGCTTCGATGGTGAATGTGGGTATAGGGGAGAAGATACCAATGGAGTTTAGGAGGTACCGAACCACATCCTCTTGTGTTAGCCAACAAAATTGTTGTTGGTTTTTTCTTGAGTTAGTGTGTATTGGTATAACCAAGTTTTGAGCCCCTTCAAGTATGCAATCTATTGCCTCCAACAGACTGCAAAAAGAAAACAAACAAAAACTATTAACCATATAGTGGAGTGTGCTTTATCAATACAAGGCCGATCATAAGTAAGCACCAATTGATATAATAATTCCACTTTTGGAGCTTAAAGTAAAAGATTGAATTATTCGAAAGGCTAATAAGGTGTGATTACATTAAGATAATAAAAAGTAAAGATTAGTGCTTTTGGAAATATGTAAGTGTGACAACAGATAAATGTTAGATCAAAATGTCTATAACACACGTGGAAACGAGTCTTCTTTTAAAACAAGTCTTCTTTTAGAGAACTCAAACTCAGCTCGTTTAATGTTTTATACTCGCAGCTAAAACTTGACTTGTGAAAATTATACAAACTCCAAGATGGCCTGGCTAGCTTCATTTATTATTATAAATATAAACTTTATGTAGTAATTTAATTGCATTTTATATATAAATATAATTGTATATGTGATATAATATATTCTTGTTTCTAAACTATAGTTATATATTATAACTATACATTTTTCATTAATTATACACATAAAATTATATTGGGGTGTGACTATTCTACAAAGTGTATTTTCGCTACAAAGTGTGAGAAGATACAATGAGACTAAAAAAGTCATGAAAAAATAATATCTCATAATCTAAATCAAATTTCAAAAAAGTACTTCGGAGTCTCTGTTTATCTTGTCATCATCTTTCAGAAAAAAAATAAAAAAATAAAAATAAAATTTATTGTGTCTTTTTATCACACAACGACGTCATTGTGTCTTTCATAATGACGCAATGACGTCATCATGTCTTTCATAAATAACACAATAAAAAATATTAATTTTTGTTATTTTTTTATTTTTCGTTTATTTTTTAGTGAGGATGACTAAGAGAACAAAAGCTCGGAATTACTTTTTTGAAATTCGATTTAGATTGTGAGATATAATTTTTTATGATTTTTTTTGACTAATTGTGTTTTCTCACACTTTGTAACAAAATTACATCTTGTAGCAAAATTACATTTTATAGGAAAAATACACTTTGTATTTAAACATTTTTCATTATATTTTATACGAATAATAGGAGCTCGCACGCATAATCATGATCGATATACAAAACTTGGGTTCATGATCGTTTATTAGAGCAATCCTTGTTTTAGTAGGCTATTTACTTGTTACTCTTATTTATAACTTAAGATTCCTTTATGCTCTTTTTTTGTACGGAAAGTATTTTAAGATTTATTTAAACATTAATTAGAAACCGGCCCACACGGCAACAACTACCTAACCCCTTGTTGTCCCCCTCCAATTTCTAATTTGGGGTGTTTAAGTTGGTTCATACTTCACTCATAACAATCTTAACAACTAAATTTGACATTGAAATTTCAAAAAAAAACTAAATTTGACATTGACCCACTGACTTTGATTTTGAATATAGTATGAATTAATGTATCAAGTAGTTTCTTAATACCTTCTCAAGAGGAAGGTCTCCATTCTATTTAAGAGACCGACCGATTTAAATATTATTATATTAGGTTAGTATTCTATGTATTACACGGGTTAAATAATAAAATATTAAATAGTTATTAATAAAAATTAATAAATAATAAAAAGATTTTTTTATTAAAATATAATTGAAATTACGCATGAGTAATAAAAGAACGATATCATTTTGTAAACTTTTATTTAATTTTTTTGTTTTTGTTTTTTTCAAAAAAAGTTGGTTCTTAAACGGTTTTCAAGATAGTGTCATTTTTAATAATTTCTTTATTATGACTTTGAAATTTAATTATTTTGTTTCATACGAATTTTATTTTTTTTAAAGCCAAGGTTTTAAAATATATTGTGTTTTTTAAAAGTTTGATATTTTTTTGAGACAACTTCTTATTTTATAAAAATTTATTTCTTTACAAATTACATTTGTAGAAAGATTTTTTTTATTTAAGAAAAAATATTTAAATATGAAAAAAACTAAATAATATTATTTGTAGTTAGTTTGATATTTATTAGGAGTGGTCAGCAGGAAAATAAAATTTAAGAGCTCTAGAATTATAGTGAATGTCCTATAAAAATCTTTTTTTATTAATATAGATAGAAGATAGATATATTATATATTAATAAAAATAAATTATGAGTTGTTTTTAAAATTCTTTTTGATACACAAATCACCTCATCTTTCTTAACAGAATATTCATAGTTTCTTGATGTACTTTCATAAATAGATTAAAATCTAACTGATTAATTTCAGTAGTTCAATTTTCAATCTTTTTTTTACCTACCTTAACGGGTCTCCAACAACAACGTATTAATAGTTAAATTTTATTTTGAACAGCAAATGTACGACCCTGTTTTGAAGGATAACTGTTATTTTAATCGAGCTCATCTATCCATTTCCCAACCGTGACCGAACCCCCAACGGCCTCAGAAGAAAACTCAATGTTGAGAAAACTCAATGTTGAGAAAACTCCATAGCTCAACTCTGAGTAAAAATACTCAAAGTGAGATTTGAACCCATAACTTTTTCTTATTTACATGTTATGAATATCTCAACTTAATTAATTAGGCTAAGGATCATTGGTATTGATAGTTAGATCTTAGTTATATGTTATATCGTCCATGGTCGTAAAGCAATCCTCACATGACAAAAACAATAGAGAAAAATAAAACATTTAACTATATAAATCAAATTTTCAAAGTGTCTCTCTGTCAAAATGGACAATAAGGTAGAATCACCTCATCATATTAATTTCGATTACTTAACCGAGCTAATTCACAAACAATTCTACGTTTCCTTAATTCATTTGATTAAAGCAGTAAATCATCAATCAATTTAGGTTTTCAGACAAACAAATTCAACATAACAACGTCAATCATTTCATTCCATAAGCAATTCAAGCCTAATTCCCCAATTCCACCTATCAAAATCATCCAGCTTCAAATTCACCGATTAAAACCACTCAAAATCAACAAAATTCAACCCAAACTAACCTCGAATTCGGTTCCAGGTGCCTAATCTGCCCTTTCACCTTCGGAACCACATCCAAAACGTTCGATTGAAGCGCATCCAAAGGATTCACCAAATT
>BJCN01316134.1:5659-16674 GCA_018326445.1 Flaveria brownii
GATCAAGTGTTGTGACAATGTCTCATACCAGATTCTAGGTGCTTGATGAAGTCCATACAAAGCTTTGCTAAGCTTGTACACTCTATGTGGAAATTCTGCATCCTCAAAGCCCGAAGGTTGCTTCACATACAAATCATCAGTGATTGGACGATACAAGAATGCACCTTTGACATCCATTTGATACACTTTGCATTGCATGAATGATGCATAAGACAAGAAGACACGAATGGATTCGAGTCTTGCAACTGGAGCAAATACTTCATCATAGTCAATTCCTTCTTCCTATGTATATCCTTGTGCAACTAGTCTCGCCTTGTTTCTTATGATTATCCCTCGATCATCATTTTTATTTCTAAACAACCATTTAGTGCCTATTGCATTTTCTCCTTCAGGTAATTCCACCAATTCCACACTTCTTGTTTGCGGAATTGAAGTAGTTCTTCTTGCATGGCTTCAATCCAACCATTATCCTTTAACGCTTCAGTAAGGTTTTTAGGAACAATTTGAGAAAGAAAACAAGAGTATAAGCACAACTTTGCTTGTTCTGATTTACTCCTTGTTGTTCTCTCATTCAATGGACCAATAATCTGTGATGTTCGATGGTTCTTGTGAATACGAGATGTTGGAATCTCATCACTTTGAACATTAACATCTAGATTTGTTTGATTCAAGTTGGAGAGCTGATGCAGTAGGTTAGAAGAATATGGATTGAAACAGAGCAGGGCCTCCTGAATGATATTGTCTGTTGATGTTGAGTCAATAAGGATCGAATATTGTGTTGAGTCAGTGATTAAGTAGTGGAAATACTGAATCAAAGAACATTTAATGCTGTAAATATACACATAAATGCTTGTGTATTGAATGTAGAAC
Source organism: Flaveria brownii (assembly GCA_018326445.1). NCBI lineage: Eukaryota > Viridiplantae > Streptophyta > Magnoliopsida > Asterales > Asteraceae > Flaveria > Flaveria brownii. The sequence continues at coordinate 6,530 of BJCN01316134.1, forward strand.
AAACAAGTTACAACAGGTTCTAGGGTTTTTAAAAACAGTGAAAAGACAACCTAAGAACCTCGTAACTTGAGTACTAGGTATCTGTGTGAGTGAAAAACTTACGTATGATGGATATTGTATTCTATTTATAGGCTGACATAAAGCCTGTACAAAAAGACTAAAGTACCCTGTCATCTATACAGAATACTAGTCTAAGTACAAAAGGTCTTCAGGCGCATTAGTTGTTAAACATCCGCATTGACTAATGCGGATGCCTTGGCTTCATCAGCATTTCTTTATTCTTCATCAGCATTAAGTGTTTGGTCATCAGCATTAACTAATGCGGATGAGCAAACACTTATCAGCATTTCTCTTTGTGCATCCGCATTAACTAATGCAGATGAACAAATACTTAACAGTATTTGTTGTAAAGCATCATCATTAACCAATGCTGATGAACAAATACATACAACATTTGTTCTTATCTATCCGCATTTGTTAATGCGGGAGAACAAACACTTGGTAGTATTTGTTTCTTGGTCATCCGCATAGACAAATGTGGATAGCCAACACTTGGTTTTTTTCTTCACCTGCACGTCTTCTTGGACATGTGGTAATCAGCCAACAGAACGACCATCACCCATCACTTGAATTGGCATGTATGATCCTTTCAGGGTCCAACATTTATAGTGTGTTTATCAGATTATAAATGTAAGTTCATGAATAAATTTATATAAATTTCAAGATTCAAACTTGAATTTGATTGGGCGTTTCATTGCTATTCGGGCGTATGAACCCTAGTCGAATGCTATGTTTGAAATTTGCGACCAAAATAAGAATTAAGAAGAGAAATTGATGACAGATTGTAAATGTAAACTTGATTTTGATCATTTTGATTCATTCAAACTGTATTTCATCAACATGATCCGATGATGATGGTGTATCAGTCACAATGAAGATGAACGGTCAAAATTTTGAACTTTTAATAAAAAAATAAAAAAATTCATAAAAATTCAATTTCTAATAAGTGTTGATAAAAATTTAATGAATTGATGTGTTTTAAATCAAATATAAACTATTTTGAATATATTTTGTTTTGAAACAGAATATATAAACACTTTAAAAAAAGAAAAATTTTCAAGAGCAAGTTAGATTTAAAATTCTTAAAACATAATAATTCTTTAAATTTCTATAATCATTCATTGATCTCAAAATGTTAACATCAAATTTATTAATTTTCTTGTTTCATGATTACAGATGGCTGAATTGAAGTTTGAACCTAAGCACAATGTAGCTGCATTACTTGATGAAGATGCGCAAGATGCTATAAGCTATGAAGAGATGATTAGATTCTTACGGAGAACGTTGGTCCATCAATGATTAAAAAATAATGCTAATGATAAGAAGTCACAATCAAACACCACTGAACTGAGTATCTAAACAATAATCTATCAAAAGAGTTTCAAAATATGACCATTTTAACCAAAGTAGAATCAAAACATCAAGAACAAGGCTCAATGATAATACAAATGAGAATTCCAGCCAAAATACACACAAGAACAGTAATGCAAAATGAATATTTTCTTATTAGGGTTGTGCAAAACTAGCTATAAAAGATTACACTGATTCATATATAGAGCAGACCTAGTTTCGCTGACAATTTCGCTGGGTAGCGAAACTATCCTGACCGGATGCTTAGTTTCACCCGGCTGCGAAACATAGTTTCACCGGGTGACCTAAGACAGCTGACTACTAGCGAAACTGTAATTTTGCTAAACTATAGTTTCGCTGGTAGTTTCACTGGGTTAGAGCAAACTACTGCAAAACACAAACTAACTACTATTTACATACATAAAACAAACGAACATAATTCCTATTACAAATAAAGCAAAATGAACTAACTACTAAGGTGAATCCAACCTATACTTGATCTTCAATACTCCCCCTAGGTTGGACCTCACCGGCTTTAGCTTGATTGTTTTCTTGAGCGCCATCCTAGTCTTCCATTTGACATTCATCTTCCTTGGCCTTATCAGTTGCTTCCTGTTCAGCTCCGGCCTTTTTTACAACATCATCTTCATCATGTTCACTAGCTTAAAGTAATTGCCTTGTTAGATCCTGCACATCCATCCTTGTTTCATCAGCTTGAATAACTTTCTTCGTTAGCTCCCTAACCTCAGCTCTCACTCCTCGAGCTTTGTTAGCCACTCTCATGAATAGACTTGCTTCAGTCCTAGTTTCAGCTCCAGCTCCAGCTCCCGCCTTTATATGATTTTCACATAAAATCTTTAGATCCTCATCTCCAAACAGAAAAACCTCCATTGGATCAAACAATCTAATCTCTTGATCACCTTTCATACTTATCACTGCTTCCCCAGTATTATTATCATAAAACCATTTGACAAAATCTTGTAGCATCGGGGGAAGTAGATTGGACACTCTTACTCTGTTCACAGTTTTGGCAGGATTTAAATTCAACATAATCTTGCCCTTCCCAGTGGCCCAATCCAAGTCTTTCTTAGACCTCCTTCTCTTAGGCTTTATATAACCAAAGGCTTCAAAATTGTCATTTAGCCCCTTCTTTATCTCCTTTTCCAGCAACATAGCCCTCTCACTTGCACTCGCATCAATCAGAGGAATCTCAGCCAACCTCCTCAAATCCAACTAGGCAAGGTCTTAAAAGCCTTCCTCTTGTTCAGATAGTAAATATTGCCTCCTCAGCTCTTAATCATAAATAATTTGAGCTCAGCATTGTACTTCCAGCTTATTATCCTTTTATCAGCGTCCTTCTTGCTAGCTCCTTGAATATTTTCGAACAAAGGAGTTATCTCCTCTGGTTCCCTTTCCTTTTCAAACCAGTCTTTTTGAGCAATCTCAATTACATCTCCTCTAGTCTATACTTTTTGAGCCACATAAGTCACCGGCCTTTCATTAATCTCATAATACTCTGGCTCAGAGCTATAATCGACAAGCTGTTCATCATCCTCTTCCTCTTCCTCTTCCTCTTCACACACATCCTCTCCAAACAAATCCTTCTCTATATCAAACCTCAGATTGAATTCAGCCTAAGCTATTTTAATTCCTCCTACATCCACCTCTTTTTCAATACCACTAGCTCCAGCATCTACATCCACATCACCAGCACCCCACCCACATCATCCACACTAACTTCATTTGTATCAACATCAAACCCTGTATCTGCAGCTCCACTCGGGCCCTCTCCTACCATTGATGATCCTCCAACATTGAGGAATTCATACTTTGAGGTATCAGTAAGATCATTCAGCTCTGCTTCAGTTCTTTGATTTGGCAGGCCAGTCGCTGCTTTTAGTTCATTCAACTCTTTAAACAATGTCTTTATTAAATCTTGTTGATCCAACACTATTTTCTTCAAACCTTCAATGAACACATCTTTTACCTTCTCCCTGATCTCTTGATTTGCCAACTTTGTCTTGATCATGCTCAGCTTATTTGCCACTGATACACTAACATTTCTGAACACATCTTGATCTAGCTCAGATCTGGCATCATTCCTATCAGGTTGTTCTGAGAAGGCCTGTTGCTTATGCTTTGTTCTCCTTTCTAACACATTTGTAGTTTCACTCTCTTTAGCCCTTCTCTTAATCCTCCTTTCCTTTTGTACTCTAACCTCCTCAGTCACCTCATCAATTTCTTCCTCAAAATCATACTCTTTTTCTTTTGCATATCTTTTTCTCTTCTTTATCGCTTCTTCTTGTTTTTCTCTGTTTTTCTCAGCATTTTTGTTTTCCGTCCCAATCAATCTCCTAATGTAATTCCACCTCTCAACTGGATACATGTTTTCCAACAAATGAGTTATCTTCCCACTGAAATCATGTCTAATTGTAGAACAGTCAGCAACCTCGTATTCATTTGTGCCAGTCTTTTGATTTCTCCATGTCTTGGCACATTTGGAATCAGATCATCGATCAGCATTTGGACAAACCTCGGGTATAACAGCCATTTGTCTTTCTTCAGGGCCATGATGTTCTTAGTCATATAATCAAATATAAGTTTTGCAATGTTGGCCTTTTGACCTCTACAGGAGATGATCATGGCCCCAACCCAATGCATATTCAGCACGTCTGATCCTCCCTTCCTATGACTAGACACATAATAAAGACATGGGCTATATATCTCTATTCCATTGACAGGAGAGATTTCTTAATTTCCATCTTAGATCCAAAGGGTGGTCCTTCATACCCGATACTCCTGAATGCCTCTAGAACTTGGGCATCAGACAGCACCACCTTTGGCCCACAATCATCTTCCAAATGCATTACTCTGGCTATAGTTTCCATAGTGATAACTATGTCATGCCCTTCAATCCTGGCAATTATACGGGTTGGTATAGATCTAATGTCGTACTCTGCAGATCTCCATAAATCTCTCACATAAAGATCATAGATGGTATGTATATGTGAGATGGCATAATATATGGGAGATTTTATCAACCATCTAATGCAGTCTCTAAATCGTACTGCTTTAGGATTCCCGTCATCCAGAAGTGCCATGATGTTGAACTTGTCATCAAACTTTAAGTTAGCCATATCAACTGAAATGGAAACATAAATAGGTTAGTTGATAAAATATACACATAAAGAGACAAAACAATTATACATAATGATAAAAAATAAGATTTGGCTAGTTTCGCTGCCAGCGAAACTATAATTTCGCTTGGCAAAATAGTTAGTTTCACAGTTGAGAAACCATAGATTCGCTGCACAAAGGCATAGATTCACTGAGTCTTAGGCGTTGCGTTATGTGTTTTAGTTGTTAATCAGTTTCGCTGACAATTAATTTTGTAATTTCGCCTAAGAGAAACTGTATTTCGCTATTAGTTTCGCTCAAGTTTAAACTCAGAAATTGATACCGAGCGAATCTATAGTTTTGCTGAAATCTTCCTAGTGAAACGGTCACTTGTGCTTGGACAGCACAACGTTACAGTTTCGCTCGAAACTATGAACTTTCGTTCAGATTCGCTGAACTAGCTCGTAGTTTTGCTAAACGAAACTACAACTTTTCAAAATTAGCAAAACAAATTCAGCCTTTTAATTAGCCAAAACTAAACCAATTAAAGCATTGTACAAAGGTCACCTAACAAACCAAAGCATTAAACGTTCGTTTATTTCAACAAACACGAACAAACCAAGATCTGCACATAAATCACCGAGAGAAACTAGGGTTTGGGTATAATTGTACTTGTGAGACTCGGTTCTCATATTGTCCGATGTGTATTACCTAGTTTCGCTGTTGGCGAAACTATAGTTTCGCCCGTATAGCAGCGAATCTATAGTTTCGCTGAAATCTTCCCGGCGAAACTGTCACTTGTGCTTGGACAGCACAACGTTACAGTTTCGCTCGAAACTATGAACTTTCATTCAGATTCGCTGAACTAGCTCGCAGTTTCGCTGAACAAAACTAAGACTTTCCAAATTCAATGAATCAAATTCAACCTTTTATTTAGCCAAATCTAAACCGATTAAATCATTGTACAAAGTTCGCCTAACAAACCTAAGCATTAAACGTCCGTTTATTTCAACAAACACGAACAAATCAAGATCTGCACATAAGTCGCTTAGAGAAGCTAGGGTTTGTGTATAATTTCACTTGTGAGACTCGGTTCTCATATTGTGCAATATATACTACCTAGTTTCGCTGTTGGCGGAACTACAATTTCGCCCGTATAGATGCGTTGCTCACAGTTGAGCGTGACTGCTGGCGAATCTATAGTTTCGCTCGGCGAAACTCCCGGCGAAATTATAATTTCACCTATAGTTTCGCCTTTTTTATTATAAGTTTTGTAATTATACAAACATTTGTTAGAAATAACTTCCTCACCCTACAATTCTGACTTATAGAAAAACAAATTACTAAACGATTTTAAAAAAGAAAAATGATATGAACAAATAAAATTAAAATTAAAAGGATATAGTAGTATCTTTTTCTCGAAGTTTTCCAGAGAATCAAGGCTTGGCGAGATTGGTGATATGCTTGTCCACTTAAACCCATGCCTTATTCCATTCAACACGTAATCTACAACTGTCTTTATCCTGTTTTGAGTGAATTTCAGGAACTCCAGTAACTTGGTCCCCACAGACATTTGGCAAAGAACTCATCTCAACATCAAGTTTTATTAAGTGTAATCATTGATTTTGCTTGAATAGTTCTGAGTTGACCCTGATGCATGCATATGATAGCATGATCATTTGACGAGATACTTTACTATACTGACTCTATAACTGATGATGACAGCTCCAGGTCTATACTCACGTATAACAGAGGAGATGTTCATCTTATACTGTTAAGATGAGAGCTTCAGGTCAATGCTTTCGCATAGCAGAGAAGATCATCTAAGCATGTTGATGAGAGCTTCAGGTTAATGCTTTTGTATAGTAGAGAAGATCATCACTCCAGGTCAATGCTTCCACATAGCAGAGGAGATAAACACACACTTTATTTTATTATTTAGGCTAAGAGATGGGGAAGATCTTAATAACTTAGACCTATCATAGACTCAGACTAGACTCAAGACGGAAATCAGTCACTCTCAACCAAGTTTTTGACGAGACTTGTATCTTTATGCAGGCCAAGATGTCATGAGAATAATCCTTATCACCGAGTTGTTATTCTTTTAGTTTAGCTGCACAATCATTGTTTACTTTGTATTCAGGCTGAGTCTACCTTGCATATCCCAACACAAGTAGTTGACCTCTTTCTCACGTTGTTTTCTGGGGTTCCTGAGAAGACAAAATTAAAAGACACTTATAAAAGTGTACTCTCCCCCTAAATTTCTATTTACCCACGTGGGAATAGATTTTTGTTTTCATCTATATTTGTATACTAAAATAAATAGAAATAAAAAATAAATAAAGTAATAAAAAATAAGAAGGAATATGGGATACCGGAAGTTATGTGACAAATGTAAAATATAGAAAAATTTATTTACGACTAACTGTCATTTTAGTAGGAAAAGTGTTTTTCAGAAAGATATTAGCCCAACATAGAGATCAGTTCATAAAAACGAGGTTTATCAAAAGTTTTTGTGAAAAGATCTACTCTTTGACTTTTTGTGTCGATTGGAATAATATCTATAAACCCTTTTTCATGAGCATCTTGGATAACATGAACCCTTGTTTCAATGTGCTTGGTTCGAGTGTGATGAATTGGATTTCTGGCAATTCTAATAGCAGATTCATTGTCACAGAAGAGTGGTGTATGAAATAAATTGATGCCATAACCCATCATCTGATGTTGGATCCAAAGCACTTGGCAGCAGCAGCTAGAGGCAACAACATATTCAGCTTCACCTGTGGATAATATACAGTTGTCTGCTTTTTACTTTGCCATGAAACAAGACAATCCCTTAGATACTGGCATCCACTGGTGACTGATTTCCTGTTCATCTTGCAACCTCCGTGATCACTGTCAAAATACGCATGCAAATCAAAGTTTCCTCCTTTAGGATACCAAAGGCCCAAGCGGGAGGACCCTTTGAGATACCAAAAGATATGTTTAACAGCCTTTTCATGAGATTCGTTCGGATTTGCTTAATAACGGGCACAGTAGCACACGGTGAATGTAATATCTGGACGACTCGCAGTGAGATACATGAGAGACCCAATCATAGAATGATAATGATGAGCATCTACGGATTTCCCATTATCATTCGGAGTTAAGCATGTTTAAGCAGTAAATGGGGTGAGTTTAGAAGAAGCATCATCCATCCGGAATTTCTTGAGAATCCCCATGACATACTTTTCTTGATGAATCAGGATGCCATCAGGCTTTTGTTCAACCTGCAATCCTAAGAAGAAGCATAACTCCCCCATCATACTTATTTCAAAGCGATCCTTCATCACTTTTTCAAACTCTCTATACAGTTTCTCATTTATTGACCGGAAAATGATATCATCAACGTACACTTGAACAATCAGCATTTCACCATCAACTTCTTTCTTGAATAGTATCATATCTGTAGTACCATGAGAGAACCCTTTGCTGAGTAGATATTATGTCAATGTTTCATACCATATGCGAGGAGCTCTGATACCATATTGTTGGTCCATCAATGATCAAAAATAGTGCTAATGATAAGAAATCATAATCAAACACCATTGAAATAAGTATCTAAACAATAATCTATCAAAAGAGTTTCAAAATATAACCATTTTAACCAAAGTATAATCAAAACATCAAGAACAAGGCTCAATGATAATATAAATGAGAATTCCAGCCAAAATACACACAAGAATAGCTATGCAAAATGAATATTTTCTGATTAGGGTTGTGCAAAACTAGATACAAAATATTACAATGATTCATATATATAGAAGATCTAGTTTCGTTGACAGTTTTGTTGGTAGCGAAACTGTCCTGATCGGATGCTAAGTTTCACCCGGCTACGAAACACACTTCCATCGGGTGACCTAATACAGCTTACTACCAGCAAAACTATAGTTTTGCTGGTAGTTTTGCTGGGTCAGAGCAAACTACTACAAAACACAAACTAACTACCATTTACATACATAAAACAAACTAACATAGTTCCTATTACAAATAAAGCAAAATAAACTAACTACTAAGGTAAGTCTAACCTATACTTGATCTTCAAGAACCAAGTATGTATATGCCATGTATTATCAGCCATTCATTTTTGCAAGACTAATTCAAAGATTTTGGAACACATTAAGTGTTGAGATTGATGATGAAGGAAGGAAAGTTATAAGGGGATTCATAATAAATGACAGGATGATAGATGTATCTAAAGTTTCTATCAGAGTTGCTTTAAGATTATGACAAAATGACCCTAGTGGCTTAGCTAAGCTATCATTTAATGAGTGCAGAGACATATTTATAGCAAAGGGTCACCCAGATCATTTTCCTAAGAAACAATTCTTCAGAGCCAGAATCTAAAATCATTGGAAATTACTTTCTTATAGCTTTCAACATTGCATGTCTAAGAGGAGTGCTGGATGGAATTCTTTCCCTGTAGACATAGCATCACTGATTATAGTTCTTGCAACAAATAGAATATTCAATATGGCTAAATGGATTCTAAATGGGTTTATCTTTAACTTGGAAAAAGGTGTCAGGAACAAATACCTGATGTATCCAAGATTCTTACAAATGATCATTAATGAAGAACACCCAGATTTTGATGTCTATGGAGATGGATGAGAATTGTTAGTCCTTGAACACATGACTGAGATATCTTACAAAAGGTTAGCGATGGTTACATGTGCTCCAAATGTACATATGTTTGAACTATATGCTAACATTGACATTGCAGGTTTATCTAAAGATACATTGGAGGTGATGAACAAGATGGAGATTAATACTAATGAATCTAAACCTGAACAAGGTATTTTGGCTAGCAATTTTAAGACTGTTGCTAAGGCCTTGAGAGAGCAGGAAATATATAAAAAGAAACCAATGTTCTCAATCACGGAAGAACCAAAAGAATTTTAAAGACAAAAGAAAAAGTGAAAAAGACAAAGATTGAAGATTTTTGAAGACAGAGTACAGAAGATTAAAGATTTTGAAGACTAAAGACAATGTCAATCTTAGGAGGAGTATTGTACATGCTTCTTGAAGATTAACATTTAGTCTTTATTAGTCTTTTTTATAGTTTTGTCATAGTTTAGGGACTGTTTATGTAAATAGATGTCCTTATGTTTGTTGATAGTATAAACAGCTTAGATATGTATTGTGTAGGTAGACTAGAAACAAGAGTCATTTAAACGAACTTGTAACTGTTTCCTACACTTGTAATTGTCTTTGGTTACTATTAAGAACAACTATGAATTTTTCTGATTTGTTTTTGCGTTGATTTGATTACTTGTGTGTGTGTTTTGATTGAATTGCATTACGATATCATCACAGACCGATCCATTTTGATCCTATCTAAATACATAAGAGACCCAATCATTGCTCTGTAAAGATGTTCATCTACACACTCACCCTTAAGATCAGGTCCAATGGAGTGGTTTCTAACTATGGGTGTCTTTGCAACCATACGTTCAATCATGTTAAGTCTTATAAGTATGTCTTGCACATACTTTGTTGGACCTAAAGAACCAATGAGCCTGATTGGAGAAACCTCTAAGTCCCACAAGTCATCACAACAGCTGTTGAAGACCTGATCA
>BJCN01316143.1:0-11445 GCA_018326445.1 Flaveria brownii
TATTGTCAGAAGATCATCAGCCTTTGAGCCTTTTTGATCTGTTGGAGAGTCCATCTTGGTTAGCTCATTCCATTCTTCATCACTCTCACTCTCCTTGTGAGATATGGACTTCATGGTAGATAAATTTACTGAAGGAGTGTGTTCAGGAGATATAAGCTTTGGCTTCTTAGGTGAATCTTCCACGTTGATCACCTTCTTATAAGCAGCACCTAAGTACTTTCTCTTCCTTGTGTACAAAATCACAGGCTTAGACGCCTCAGAAGCTTCTTTTGCTGGCTTTAATGATGGAGCAACACTTGACTCCAAAGCACATATCTTCATTTTCGCTCCTGAATTTGCTCATCTTTCAACTTCATCAGATCTGATTTTGCTGAGAGAGAGTTAGAGATCTGTTCAACTTTCAATGCCAACTTTTCTTTCTCAGTTTTCTCATGTTGTGCAGACTCAACCAATTCTTTCTCATGTTGAAGTAATGCATCGACCACTTCATTATTGCTTTGAGCATCTTCTCTAAGTCTTTTCAGTCTTGCTTCATGTTTCATCAGCTCTTTGGCCTTTTCTTTGATTACTCCCTTTAACTCTTGTATTATTTGTTTTCTTTTGTTGGACTTGAGTACCAGCTTATTGTATTTAGCTACCAAGTAACTCTTGCTCACAGGGATGTCCTTGTCACTCAGATCATCTTCATGATAGGCAATAACATAAACAAAGTTGCCTTTTTCTTCTGCTATAGGTTCAGCAACAGTCTCATCATCATTTACTTTAGTGGGAGCAACACTTGCTGAACTTGAGCAAGTCTCAACTGTTTGATCAACAGGCTCTTGATGTTGAGGTTGAGACAGTTGCTGAGCATCAAGAATTGAAGTTATGGGTTCAGTATGATCTGACAAGACTGTGTTTTATGAGTTGGAGACTGAGAGTTGGATGGTGCTAGATTGAGACATTAACTCAGTCTCACCAGAGTATAATGAGTTCTGAGACTGAGTTATGTGTATAGGCTCAGTATGAGCACTCTCAGGAGTTTGACCCTATGGAGTTTCAGTTTGTTGATGAATGGGTGATTGATTGTGTATTGGAGAGATTGGCTGGGTATTTTGAGTCACTGATTGAGACTGTAGTGGTGATTCTTGTGTAATAGGTGAGATGGGCTGAGTGTTTTGCGTGGATGATGATAGTTGTTGTGGAGATTGATAAAGTTTAATAGGTGAGATGGGTTGGGGGTTTACACTAGCCGGAGATTGATGTTGATAAATGGGTGTTTGATGGGGAGAATGTGAGGCTTGGACAAAGTTAGATGATGACTCTTCTTGCTGATCTTCCCAAACCAGCTCTTGTGGAATGTTGGCATTAGCATCCACCACATGGGCAAACATTGGCATGTCTTCCCCTTGGTATTTTCCACTGATCTTGTTTAATACAGTTCTACCCAAATGAGCCTGTACAAACACATCACCCTCTCTTGCTATACCAGACAGCTTAGCATTAATAATCAGTTGTAGGAACCTTGGGAACATATACATCTTGTCGACCTTCTGCACTCTTATTTGGTCGCACAGACAGTTGAAGATGTACTTTGAGTAGTTGTAGGTCCTGCCCTCAAAGATGCCAAGAATTCCTGAAGAGATGTGCCTTGAGAACCTCTCTAGTCCGGACTTCTTGTTTGAAATACACTTAAGGTAAGTGTGACATAGGAATTGGCAAGGCTTGCACAGTCTTCCTTTCTTGATCTCTCCTTTATCAAAATCTCCATCATATCCCATCAGGTAGAAAACCTTCTTTATGTAATCGTTTTCAAACACATCTGGGTGATCAGCCTCTCGTTCACTCAGATCAAGTGACCTTCTGATAGTTTGTTCATTAATCTATAGTCTTTCAGTTCGGATTTCAGAAACTATCACCTCCTCTTCTCCATCTTGCTCTATTCGAGCTGAATTCTAGAAATCCACTATGTGCTCTTGATGAATCACAGGCTCTTCTGTCAGGGCATAGAAGAGCCTGGACCGTCGAAGGTATCTGATGATGTCCCGACAGCCTTCTGATGCGGGATCATCAGCATTGAGGAATGCATACACATTGTGCTCTTTTACAAACCTATTCGCCATCTGTACATAAGAACGATGAAGATTACGTTAGTATGAGTGTTACAGACATGAATACGATCAGTTTTATCGATAATCAGGAATCAAACAGTTCATTATTGATGATTATGACATGATTTACCTTCAAAACAATGATCTGTAATCAAGATTACGTGTTTGTTTTAAGGTTTTGAGTTGATAATTTTGAATGTTTGTGAAAGGGGGAAAAGGGAGTGCGCTTTTCTAGGTCTCAAAAATGCTCTAAAAAAGTGAATAATGAAAGGTTTTTAAGTCAAAAACATTATTTATCTACTGAAAGTCAAGAAGACTCAAAGTCAAAGAAAGTGCAACAAAAAGAGCACAAAGAAGTCAAAAGCTGAACTCTCTAAATTAGACTCTCAATCTACTGAAAGTCAAGAAGACTCAAAGTAAAAAAAAGTGCTCTAAAAAGTAAATAATGAAAGGTTTTTAAGTCAAAAACATCATTTATACTCCCGGACATATTAATTTCATTTATTTAATTAAGTGGGTCCCACTTCCCTTTTAGCTCTTTCCGTTGCATTCATTTATTCCGTAGATTTCATATCTTCCACAGGACATCTGCGGAACCATAACATCTGCGGATGCCTTAACATCTGAAGAAAGCATTTTAAATAAATGTAGATCAAGTATATCACTCTATGAACTTGGTTTATACTTTCAAAATTATCAACACATCCGTAGTTTACCAATTCTACGGACGGTCATAATTTAACACATTTTTACTATGGCTTCTGCTGATGCTGAAATTTCACTGTTGCTTCTGCTGATGCTGAAATTTCATTGTTGCTTCTACTGATGCTAAAATTCCACTGTTGCTTCTGCTGATGGTGAAATTTCAAGAATGTGATTCTAATCAAGTGATAGAACCATTTATTGTTGTTGGACCTTGTAGACTTTGTTTGCATGACAATTGAGTACAAGAAGATTGAAACACTTCCTATATTCTGCAACCAAGTTAGTGCTCAAGCTCCAATTCCTTCAAAATTCAGATTTTTATTGTTTTTCATGCTTTCCTACTCTCCTTAAATTTGTGATTAATGATAAGCTTTTGCATTCATCATAAATTTACGTTGAAATTTAGCATGAAAGGCATATGACAGTCCAAAAAAATGATGTAATCAGTTAAGAAGAAAAATCAACCAAACAGACTTAGTTGATACACGCATGCATAATAGGATCATACTGTCACACTAAGCTCCTTCTCTTTTTGATTATTTTGATGAAATATGTTCTGATGCAACACTTGATTGCAAGTATACATGTCCATTTAAATCCATACATGAGCATTGTATCAACTAGGCATGCTATTTATCATGTTTTAGGATTTATTGATAGTTAACTGTTATGTGCTCCACATTCAATTCTCATTAGAGTTTGTCCTCTGTTTGGGAGTCAAATCATCACTTTTTCACACTTCGAGACTATGTACAGTAAGTTATAAATTCTATCTTGAGACAACTTTGTAGTCTCATAAATGCTTTGTTGTTAATGCTCTTTTAGATAAGATACAGTTGATCACAATGGATTCTTTTGAGTGCAGAAATATGATCCTCATACGGTCACCAGGTCTTTACTCATGTAAAATAGAGGTGCCTTCAACCCAGGTTTTTGTTTACACAAAACAGAGGGAGGATAAAGATCATACTATAAATCATGAACCCAGGTCTTTGTTTATACAAAATAGAGGGAATATGATTTGTAAATATAGAAGGTTATAAAGTGTTTTACATAGTGTGCTTGGGTGAGTGATTTGATCATATGAGGATAAGACTCACTTTCTTGATCCTTAAAGTGGAGTTCCCACAAATAGTTACCTTTTCATTGTGCTTGGCATGCTCTTAGTGTAGTTTCCACTCAAGATGAACCTACTCACATATCAAAATGTTTTTGATCAGATGTAAAGTTAGTTGATTTTAGGAAGAAAGCAAAGGCATAGTGTACTATCATCTCCCAAATATATGACATGCTAAAACAAAAGACACAATAAAGAAAGACTATGTTGTTGTATTTTTCTATGTACAGGACAGTCACATGTTTTTCTTTGATTATGATAATTTAATCTAAGTTCATCAAACCCAAAGACTCAATTAGAAAATTAAATCTAACTGAATCAAAGGTTTAGTGAATAAGTCAGCAAGCTGATTTGTTGTATCCACTTTGATTAACTTGATTAACCCCTTTTCTGAGCAATCCCTCAAAAAATGATATCTGATTTCAATATGCTTTGTTTTGCTATGTTAAACTGGGTTAGCAGTGATAAACATAGCAGCTGAATTATCAATATGAATTGGTGTTTGAAGGAAATTGTAACCATAATCAGGTAATTGGTTTTGCAACCAAAGTACTTGAGAGCAACCAGCTGAAGCAGCTATGTACTAAACCTCAGCTGTGGACACAGACACATTGGTTTGCTTCTTGCACTGCCATGAAACAAGTCTTGGTCCTAATAAAGCACAAGAAGTGATTATTAAAGCATAAGAAGTGATCATTGAGAATTTAAAAGAAGAAAATGTTAATTTGAAAGAAGTGATTATTAAGAAGGATGAAGAAATTGCTGAGCTTGTAAAATCCAAAGAAGAGAATGTGAAAATGTTTGAAGTTATGATTAGAGACTATGACTTTATGGAAGAAAAGTTTAATAAGTTAAAGGAAGAAAGTGAACTGTTGAAAGAAGAATTAGAAAAGATGAAGGAAAAACAAAAGTCTGAATCTCCAGAAGTTGTAATTGTTTCTGAAGTAAACCCGATTGATGTAGAAAAGATATCAGCAGTTGATAAAGTGAAAAGAAAATTAGATGATATAGATGTTTTAGTCTTACATGAATCATCATTCAAAGTTCAAAACTCTGTAGCTAGTCAAGTAGAAGAAGAACAAAGTATTCAAGAGAAAATTGGAGCTATTAAAGATATAGAAGAGGAATTTGATGATGATTGGTATGATGAGGTTCTTGAAGATGAGGATATAGTTGAAACTAACTTTGAACCAAATTTTTCACCAATGGATACAACACAAGATGATGTACACGTTGATTTTGAAGATAGGTATAATTACTTGGTGAAAATGAAGTACAACATAGTGTTTCTTGATGGTCTGACTGTCTCCAAGATTAATGAAGAATATGAAAAGTGCATAACTACTGAGTCTATTACACCTGTTGATCCTAATGAGATAGTGGTGGAACATGGAGAATGGAATCCTTTGCAAGAAAGTATTAATGTTGAGGAACTTCCATCTTCTGAATTACACCATCTAGATCCTGAAGACAGGAGCATCTTTGTTTTAAGATCATGGTTACAAGCACATAACTATCCAAGAAAGAAGCTTAACAGGTTGCAATCAGAATCATTAAGAAATTTGCTGAGGAGTTTCCAAGAAACGGAAAAACAAACAAACAAGATGATTGTGCTCGATATGGATAACCGTCAATATTTAGAGATATAAAGAGGACGAGGAGGATGTTGAAGCCTCAAGAGATAAAATCTATGGCTATGAAGAGCTCTGTGTATGAAAGAAAGAAGGAATTGATGAAGCTGTTTCCGGAAAATAAGAAACAAGCTTATAAAGTATCTATTGAGCAGAGCAACTATGGAATAAAGCTCGATCTGTAGAAGATTTCGTTAGAAATGTGCTACAAAAAGGACAATCAATCTCAGAATTGCTTATTGCAATGATTGCTCCTCACACAACCAATGCAGTGAAAATAGTTGTACGGAAATATGATGAAGTGTTAGATGCCTTTTTGATAAAAAGAGTTAACGTTGTTTGTGATGTCTATCATTTTCTCACTAACATCATAAAGCTGCTAGTGCAAGGTTTAAAGGAGCTTAACAAATTTCATTTGATCAATCCATCTGGAGCTAAGCGAGGTGAAACCTTTGTAGAATTGTTGAACAGAGGTATAATCAGAGCAAGCTCATTTTTGCAAACAAGATGTAACTAAGAGGATAAAGAATACTTTAGTACATTGAAGAAGAATAGAAAGTAAAGAGGAAAACAAGCTGAAGAGGAACATTTTTTATTAAGTTTAGCGATCAATATTTTGAGAAAGTGACCACTCCAGGATTAAAAGTGATAGATGGAACTCAGAAGTCAAAACAATTTTGCGATGGTTTTACAATGCTGATACTTTTGAATTGAAGTTAGTTCAAGACATAGAAAATTGGCATCATGACATGATTTCTCTATTTGGAGTCTTTGAACTTAAACTTTTACATCCAAGTTACATCTCATTTCTATCAATTCAGAATTTTAAGAAAGTAGTACCTGATGTGGCTGAGAATGACAAGAAGTATTTCTTATCCATCATCAAAGTAATGAATGTTGTGATGGAAAGAATCTCCTTGAGAAAAGCATTAGCTTATGCAAACATTGTGAAGAAAGATATCAAAGAGATAGAGTTCATGCAGATTTCAAGCAAAAGGGTGCTTGAAGTGTATTCGAAAGAGCATCCCAAACCTTTTTAATTATATGCTAACATTGATTCACAGGTTTATCTGAAGAAACATTGAAGGTGATGAATCAGATGGAGATCAAGACTAATAAAGCTAAACCTGAACAAGGTATTTTGGCAAGCAAGTTCAAGTCAGCTATTGCCAAAGCCTTGAAAGAACATGACTTGTATAGAGAAAAACCAATGTTCAAGATCAAAGAAGAGCTTGAAGATTTCTTTGATGCTTGAAGACAAAAGAGAAAAGAGAGCAGAAAAGATAAGAAGATTAAAGATTGAAGATTTTGAATACCGAAGACAATGTCAATCTTAGGGGGAGTATTGTTGAAGCTCTTGAAGATTAACATTTAGCCTTTAGTGGCCTTTTATATAGTTTTGTCATAGTATAGGGACTGTTTATGCAAATAGTTGTTCCTTTTGTTTATTGATAGTATAAATAGCTTAGATGTGTTTTGTGCAGGTAGACTAGACATAAGAATCATTTGAACGGACTTGTATCTGCTTCTATAATTGTAATTGTCTTTGCTACTATCAATGAACAACTATAAATTTTTCTTATTTGTTCGTGTGCATTGATGTGATTACATGTATATGATTTGATTAAATTGCAGTCTAACATCATCATAGACTGATTCATTTGATCCTATCAAATTGGATTTTCGTGGAATGACTTTAGGTGGTTACTATATTAACATAGTTTTAACTTTTGAAAGAATCATATGATTAGATAGCCTTGCTGGGGGTCTAGTCTATTTCGGTGGTACATGTGTTTAGAATGATATCATTATGAATTTAATGTTGTCATTGTTTGGCTAGGTGGATTCAAAGTCTAAATAAACATTGCCTTTGTTTGATTATCATTCTAGATTTCCATCTATCTTAATTTATTTGTCTATTTATTTTATAAATACAAAAATTACCAAATCATTTATATTTTTTGGCTAAATAATAACAAAGGGGTTTACTATTAGTATCTAACATGTGTTTGGATTGACACTTGGTTCTTGCCTATGCTATACTACTATGCCATAGGTACACTTGCCTATATGTGCATGGTTTAATTTTTAGGTAACAATCATTTTTATAAATTTAATATCAAGTGTTATGGAAAATCATTATAAAAATATATATATACCCGCACACATCAAGTTTTTGGCACCGTTGTTGAGGACACGACAATTCTAAGAACAACCCGAGTTGTTACTTTAGCCATATAGTATATATTTGTTATCTTTATATATCTTTTACCTGGGTTATTTTTATTTTTATTTTGTTACTATCTGGTGCCCGTGATCTGTTTTATTTAGGTGTTCTCTAAAGTGATTCTCATGTAGGGCTACTACGGGGACCACTATGGAGGATACCATTATGGGTAACGTATGGAGGTCTCGTGCGAGATCTATAGAGAACCCCATTATACACAAGGTCGTTACAATTCATCAAGATACCTACATGTTATTACGAAGAACCATATCCTAATTTGAAGCCATTTAAGGAGTCTACTATACCACCATTGCAAGCTAAGACTCTTCAATCATTATATGAGTTGCTATAACAAGGAATTGATATTTTTTCATAGTCAAACACCACTTTCAATCAAGATAATGTTGAGCAACATATCATTGAACGAGGTCATGCATTAGAGTAATTAAGTATTGAAGTTAATAAGCTTTATGTCTACTTTCTATAAGAGAGTCCATGTTACCACATCGATTTAAACCAAGAGGATGGAAGTGAAGGCCATTCGACTCCATTGTTTGATATGACAAAGCAAGAATTAGAACTAGAAATGATAATAGATAAAACACAAGTCCTACCTCTAGTTCAAAGCTAATTCAAACATGGTGAGCCATAATAATTTTATCATTGTAGTTTGACTAATGGCAAGCAAGATATCTAGGATAACATTATACATGAATTACAAAGTAAACAACAATGAGAAGATGAGATCATGGATGATATGAAAGTGGTTTTTCTAGATTCTCACTCATGATGAAACCACAAACCATATTGTTTCATCTTGGGAGGATGAGTTTAGAGATGAATTAGTGAACACACCGTTTATGGAAAGCGAAGAAGGACGATTCAACATGGTTGGTGATCTTGATGAATTAGAAGCATTGTTGTATGGGTAATCAAGGAAGAATCACACCGAGAAGAAGATGTGCAAACGAATGTTTTCACTATCATACCATTTATGGTGGTGACACCTAATCCTTAACATTACACCAAAGACAGCCTGCCCGTAATTAAGCACTATGTTGATTCGTCACATAAATCAAACGATAACGGGAGACGACAAACTACTTCACGGACCAACCAATTTTGAAGTTGAGACATTGATCCATCATGAATAAAAAGTCAATAACGTATTATTAGGATGATCGCCTCGTTCATTACATAAGTTTATCAGGTTTGGTCCGGGTAAATACAAGTGTTGGTGGTATGACCCATTTATATTATGTTTATATTTATACTGAGTTCCTCACAAACCAATGGTAATTGCATGAAATTAAATGGTGCAGATGGGGTTTCAAGTATCATAACCCATCTGTTTGTTACTTGCCCTAGATTTACAGTATTTAGGGCCAAGTGTATCTAATGACTCATTAATAAATAAGCACTTCCGGCAGGCAACCGTAGTTTTTGAAACACTTGGTGATTATTTATTGGATGTTTGTTGTTTTTTCTTTCTGCAGCGTATGATTATACTCATTTTTTTCCTTGGAGTTTGATAGATATCTTCACTTATAAACTACAAGGAATGCTTAGGGCACTTCATATTTTTCTTAGATTTTTGTCGGACATATCACGGCTTATAAGCCAAGGGAGTTTTTTGTTCCTTTTTCTTGTCTTAATTTACTATTTGTGTGCATTTAGGATAATGTACAATTTAAGTGTGGGGATGGCTATTAAAGGGATTAAAAACTTCCATGGCTTCAAACATACTCTCACTACACATGAAGTCTCCATTTTTACTAAAGTTTTCAATAAAACGCATCCGTTGGCTTACATTTTAAATCCTTACGCATGATTGTGTTTTCAGAATCATATGATTTTGATAAACCAAAAAGTGGTTTTAATAATATATCATGATAAATCTTGTTAGTGTAGCAGGTTGAAAGAATTATTTTTATGTATGTTTATGATGTTATACTTATACCCCTCCATTTCCCTGAGGTTTTTGTGCCTTTATAGCATTCTTTGATGATATTATATTCGTTGATCTCATTTTTTGTTGACTTTTGAGTGTGTCATGTGTTGCTTTCATTTTCGAACTTGTTTAGTCTATGTATTTCAAAACCATGACTAAGTTTATGTATGAAAATGGTAGAGGCATTAGGAAAACCCATTTTGTGAAGCCTTTTTTTGTTTCTTTCACCTTACCTTTTCGTTACCACTGGTCCCCATGTTGAGCCTTATTTTGTTTTGTTGTTATTACCGTGGATTTTACCCAATTACCCAAATTAGCCTTTAAATTTTAAACCAATGTGTTAAAATCCAGTTTATGTTAGTCATCTAAATTGTGTTAACTAGTTACATTAGTATAAAATATTTATGTTTACTTTTGTATTGTTATGTGTTGTGTGCATGAAAAAAAACAAATTGAAAAGAAAGAAAAGAAGAGAAAAAAAAGACAAGAAAAGAAGAAAAGAAAAAAAGATGAGAAAAAAAAAACAGATCATTGATTTATTTTGTTTTCGTAAGAAACAAATTAGAATAAGCAATTTTGTGGAATGAAAATTCATTGTAATAACTCAGTATAAGTATGTTTATGTTAGTTTATGTTGTTTTTTTCATATTTTTGTACTCAATCAAGTTAGTATACAACTGTTATAGATTCTTAACTATTTAGCTTCTTTTATATCTCAAATTCTATACCTCTAACCCAAATCCCATTATAACCTATCAAAGTTCTCTTAATTTATATATTTTCTTATATTATTTGGTAGATATTTGATTACATAACAAGCTTATGATTATGTTTTCTTTATTTCTTGTCATCAAGTAATTCCAATATACACACATACATATAATTAAGTGTTGAGTGAACCATTATGAGTTGTGTATGTTAATGAATAATAATAGTCCCATGGACATGCTACACTTATCAAGATATTTGCAATGTTTTTGTTATTGAAAAGAAAGTCAATCTCACTCATTTGGTTTTCTTCTTTTGAGTTTTACATCTCTTGAAAACTATTTATGCATTTAGATCTTTAATTTGCCATGGGTTTACTTATCTTTGTTTTTGTTACTTGCTGGATTTTTGGTTGGATTGTGTATGGGAGTTTTCTTGAGAGAAATCAAAGTTTAAGTATGGGATGTTTGATATTCTTATAATTATACATGCTAGTAATGCATATTGTACCCCGTTTTAAATGATTTTTGGTTACAAATTCATTTGAAGAGACACTAAATTATGTTATGTAAGGCCCCGTTCCCGGGCACCTCATATTTGGTCATTCATCGCACATAAAACATTTTAAAACGTACATTTATCCCGCAGCGGAATTTAAAACTTTCATTAATAATTAAAAACATGTCATTTCATAACATTACAATATTCGTTTTCATCTTAAAATACATTGACATGTCAAAATATGGATGCCAGCCTAAACGAAACTGAGTAGTCCCCCGTGCCATCCTCAGCAACACACCTGCCAACTGGAAACACATCAAAAGTCAGCGTTGCTGAGTGAGTTCTAGTTTTATAATAAAACATACTTTTCTATCATTAAAACCATTCTTACATACATACGATCACACAACATACGTACACATAGATAATATTATTATTATCTTCATCATTCATTCATTAGCTCACGTACGTGTACCGTTCATTGTTAACCTTCACATTCTTTCATACTCTTCTTC